>JARYGA010059033.1:0-23279 GCA_030545235.1 Helianthus tuberosus | reverse complement strand
AATTTGAAAGTCTATTTATCCATGCATCTCTGCTTCCCTTCGACTTCATTTCTTCTTCTGTTTTTCATCTTATTCTTCACTAACAATTTATACCCAAACCAAAATCATTTGTTCTGTTTTTTGTTCAATCTTGTTAAAATGTCATCATTTTGGAACGAGAATTATTTCGGTAATCGCTATTCTAACGACACATGGGGAGCAAATGATGCCAATGAGGAGGAGGAGGTTGTGTCTGGAGTCCCTGTTGATCAAAAAACAAAGTTGCCAGACTTGAACGAGACTCTCACTCCACCTGTTGATGAACCAAATTACCCGGCGCATCAAGTGTATCCGGATTACAGATACGGGTATGAATCTCCGTACATGCAACAAAGTGGATACGGTGTTCAGAATGCACCTGTTGATGAACCATATTACCCGACGCAACAATCGTATCCGGGTTACGGGGGATACGGGGGTGAAGGTGGATACGGAGGTTGCGGTGGATACGGGGTTGAAGGTGGATACTGTGGATACGGGGTAGAAGATGGATACGGTGGATACGGGGGTGAAGGTGGATACAGTGGATACGATAGATATGGGGTGAAGGTGGATACGGTGGATACGAAGAATACGATGGATATGGTTATGAGCCCCGTAACACACCACTTTATGATGATTATGAACCATCTACCCCAGGCAATCCGTTTCAAATAAAGGAGGTATCACATTAAAATAATTATTATTTTTATAATAATTATTATTATTGTTAGAATAATATTGTTATTGTGATTGTTATTGTTGTTGTTGTTGTTGTTGTTGTTATTATTATTATTATTAGGCCACCCTATTATTATTATTATTGTTGTTATTATTATTATTGTTGTTGTTATTATTATTATTATTATTATTATTTTATTATTATTATTATTGTTAAAAATATTATAATTATAATTATTATTATTATTGTTAAAAATATTATAGTTATTATTGTTATTATTATTATTATTGTTAAAATTATTATAATTATAATAATAATAATTATTATTGTTATTATTATTATTATTGTTATTATTATTATTATTATTGTTAAAAATATTATAAATATAATTATTATTATTATTATTATTACTATTATTATTGTTAAAAATATTATAGTTATAATTATAATTATTATTATTATTGTTGTTATTGTTGTTGTTATTATTGTTGTTATTATTATTTACGTAATTTTTTTTAGCGTTTCATGTCTCTAACTGATTTGAAGAATTTGGTACAAGAAACGGGAAAGGAGTATGGTTATGTAATTGTTACCCGCCGATCGAAAAATATTGGCAGTACTACTGGGATTGTATGGCTTGTGTGCGACCATAGTGGTGACCACCGTAGTAAAGCAACAGTTAGGAAAACTGGTAGCAAAAAAATCGGTTGCCCATTTTCATTACTCGCCATCCGGGACGTGACGAATGACACGTGGGAGTAAAAAGTGGACAACGAGAACCATAACCACGAACCTACGACGAGTCTGTTGTGCCACGCTTTTGTGCGAAGATTTACTGAAGTCGAATACAAGCTAGTGGAACAGCTAACTGCTCAAAACATGGAGCCACGTATCATATTTCAAACCCTAAGAAAGCAGTTCCCCGACAGCCTGCATGTTCAGAAAGACGTGAAAAATGCGGTACAAAAAATTAGAGCGACACTGATGGACGGAAAGACTCCTATGCAGGCACTGGAAAGCCTGCTGCATGACAACCAATTCATTTACGACACACGACAGGAACCCAAAACAGATGTCGTAACAGAGATTTTCTTTGTTCATCCTTATTCAATGACTATGTGGCGTGCATTCCCGCACGTGATGTTGATCGACGCGACCTACAAAACAAACATCTACAACATGCCATTTGTCCAGGTTGTGGGTTTGACGTCGACCAACAAGTCTTTTTGTATCGCATATGCCGTTATTTGCAAAGAACGAAGGGGTAACTACGTGTGGGTGCTTTAGCGGATTAAGTCAATGTTGCATGAATGTATGATGCCGCGTCTGATAGTCACAGATAGAGAAGATTTGGGGAAATTTATATCATACTGGCGGAGAGTGTGCGAATCTGCTTCTATGCCACTTTCACATCGAACAAAATATAAGTAGACATTGCAAGCAAGGGTTCAATAAAGAAGATTGGGGAAAATTTATATCGTACTGGCGGAGAGTGTGCAAATCTGCTTCAGAGCCCATGTACAAGTACAACTTGGAGAAAATGTATAATCGACTCGTGGTTGCCAACCGAGAAAGTAAGTGTTCCTTCAACAAACGACTCACCCAATCTATTATATTTTACACACGCTTTTACATTTCATTATTTTATTTTTGCAGGTGTCTTTGATTACGTCTACGAAAACTGGCTCAAAGACTATTAAGAAATGTTCGTTTATGCGTGGACCGATAAGTGTCGCAACTTTGGTCAGCACACACCACCAACAGAGTTGAGAGCCAGCACGTAAATTTAAAAAGATACGTTACGCGCGGGAGTTTATTGGAGCGAATAGCAAGATGCGTCATTGATATAGTTGAAACTCAGTACGATGAAATACAAAAAAGTTTCACCGAGAGCATCGAAAAAACGATGAACCACCACAGACACCCACTGTTGGACAACCTACGTGGAAAGGTTTCCCATAAAGCACTTGATTTGCTGGCAAAAGTGCTACTGAGGAACCTGGAGGTGTTGCGGAAACTTAACGCATCATGTGGTTGCCATATGTGGCTTAGCTGTGGATTGCCGTGTGCTTGTAGGCTAGAAAACTACAAACGTACAGGTAAAAAAATATTAAAACCACAAACCTTTTGTTATTTTGTACGATTTAGCTGTTTTTCACACCGTATTAACTTAACTGTGCAGGGCGTATGATACAACTCGACAACATAGATGTATTCTGGCGTAAGCTTGACTTGCTCCCGTGTAAACTGGTAGACGAGGAAGTCGATGTTGTAGTAGAGCTCAATAATGTGCGGCAACATTTAGAGGCGCAGTCCCCCATTCAGCAAAAGAGTTTGCTTTCAAAGATAAAAGCGGTCTTCACCCCGAAATCGTCAACCAAGAAACCACCGATCGTCTAGCAAAATACTCGTGGTCGGCCTACATCAAAGAAAGTATAAGAAAGGCTAGATGAAGCTGCTTGGTTAGACGAAGCTTCGAGATACAACTCCTATGGTGAGGACAACAACGTATATACCGCTTCCCCCAAACATAGGTATGATTTACCACGACACAGATCATACGTACCGTCAAAGGGCTCTCATGGAACTGGTTCGGTTGTAAAGTCTGAAAAACCTAAAATGCAACGAAACAGTTCAACTAGTTCTAAAAAGAAGCAGACGCGGGATGATCAAGGTTTTCCATTAATAAAGGGGGATGAGCACTTGTTAAGCATTAAGAGGTTTAAGAATCAAATTCCATCACAGTTTCACTCTTACATATCGCGTATACAAGATGTGACCCCAGACGGTCATTGTGGGTACAGGTCTGTGGCTGTCGGGTTAGGTTTTACGGAACACGTATGGCCCCGTATTGGAAGTGATTTACTACTGGAGATTGACCATAACGAGCCGTGTTGGAAGCATGTATTCGAAAGATATGACGAAGGAGACTTTAAACGAATACGTAACAGCATCAAATGGCATTCAATGAAAGGGTGCGATCGAAGTCATTAGATGGAAATGCCCCACGTAGGGCTTCTCGTAGCGCAAAGGTATAATATTGTCCTCCACGTGCTAAGCGTCGAAGGGAGCTCTACCATCTTCCCATTAACGGATGCCCCACTAGATCCACGACCTCAAGCGATAACGCTTATACACGTTTACGGGGGACACTTCATACATGCTAAGTTGGAAGGAAACTACCCCATGCCTACACTGACCCCATTGTGGTCGACACATCGATCAATTGTTGCGAAACGGTGGGAAGAAATGTATAGACCGCGGTTACAGAACTACTACGAGTTACCAATCCTAAATCAGACTCAGACAAAGACAGAGAACCGAGTTTAAATGTTATCGAAGATTAAGCGGAAACTTGTATTTTTGTAAATTGTAGAAATTTTTCAATTTATAAAGTTTGTATCATTTTTAATTTTTATAATTCATAATATTTGTATTATTTTTAGCTTGTCTAAATTATATTTGTATTATTTATCAAATAATATTGTTTTGTATAAATAAAAAAATGCGGCCGCAAACGGCAGCGATTTCGCAGTCGTTTGCGGCTGCGTTTGCAGCCGTAAACGGGCGTTTAAACGGTTGCAAACGCAGCCGCAAACCGCAGCGATTTCGTAGAAAACTGTTTTATTTTAAAATACAGTAAACTGTTTTGGTTTATCTAATATTTTTTTTGGTTTTAACGACGAAGTTAGTATCGACGCTCGTTAGGGACCTACGCGCCTTACGGTTCGACTTCGACTAAATAATAAAAAAAAATATTTTAACGACGAACTTAGTTTCGACGCTCGTTAGGCCCGTACGCGCCTTACGGACGACGTAGACTAAATAATAAAAAATATAATTTAACGACGATCTTAGTTTCGACGCTCGTAAGGCGCGTAGGTCCGTTACGCGCGTCGAAATCTTTAACGAGTCAAAAATATATTGTTTTTTTATCCTCATTTAGTCGATGTCGTCTAATTATTATTTACTGACTGGTTTCCTTTTGTGCAGGTATTTGCACAAAATGATTTCTACTTCGATCACTGCTCGAAACAAAAGCCGGGAGTGGTGTACAAGTGGTGACTTGTTTTTCTTATATTGCCTCTTATACAAGAGGCCGTGCGCTCTCGCCTACGGTTTGGCGCAGTACTTCGCCTCCGCGGATCATCGACAGGAGCGCGGACTGCTATACTGCGGCGCCTACGTGACTATGATAGCCCTTTCGTTGGGCTATCATCCGAAGAATGACCGCGACCGTGTAGGCCCGGCGAAACAGCCGAAGCGGATGGGGATGAACACAATAAACGGAATGCAGCTTACCAAAGATTTCCCATGCGGGAAGCGGTTAAAGAAACTGGACGGTTCATAATACGAGCTTACACAGCTGCCGGCACAGTTCGAACCGGTATTTCCCCTGCGCGATCCGGAGGTGCCGGAGGCGCATGAGCTGGTCGTCGTCATTCCGCAGCCACCACCGTCGCGTGGAACACCAAGGGTGCCTCAGTTCCCACGCCATGTTTGCCCCGGTTCTGACCCATCACATCAGCGGCTACTTCGATACGCTGAAAGGAACAACTATCTGTTGGAGTGGGTGGCTGCGGAGCTGCGGGAGCGCCGACTGCATGACGGGTTACCTCCACGACCCTTCATTACGGATGCGGAATGGGATCAGCATCAGCAGCAGCAGGAGCAACAACCATAGTATTTTATCATTTTGTTATGTATGCACAAACTTTTCTTGTATATATCAAACTTTTGGTGTACATATAAAACTTTTGCTGTAAACGGTTTAACATATTCAAACAATACCCGGGTATTTCCACTTATTTAAGCTATAATATTTTAAAGTTATCTGTATATACGCTTTTCAAAATTTTAACATTATACGCTTTTCGACGACATCGACTAAATAAATTAACGACGACGTCGACTAAATACTAAAAAACATTATATATTTTTAACTCGTTGTATATTTTAAGCGAGTTAACGTTGTAACCGGGTGAGAATTTATACCATAAGTAGGCCGAATGTTGAAACAAAATTCTGGATTAAGGTTATATACGCTGCGTATTGACCTATACGCAGCGTATATAAACCTAGTAAAAATCTGATGCTTCAAACCTACCAAAATGACCCCAAATTTTCAGATGTTTTATATACGCAGCGTATAGGTCAATACGCAGCGTAGAGGGTTAAACCTATACGCTGCGTATTGACCTATATGCTGCGTAGACACACCTTGTTTTCTGTGCAATGATTGGTTATTAGGCACTGAGATCCATGGTTTATCTACGCAGCGTATAGGTCAATACGCATCGTATATGTTTAACCCTCTACGCTGCGTATTGACCTATACGCTGTGTAGATAAACCATAATTTTGCTAGGGTTTGGTATGCCAATAGGCACACCCTTTGAGAAAAGAATTTGATTTTTGTTTTGTTTATTTTTTTTGTTTTTTTTTGTTTTTGCACATTGTTTCAATCCAACGGTTAGGGCCGTATTGGATCACGATCCTCTTGATCAGAGAACAGCCAATCAGAAACAAGTTTGCTAGGGTTTACTTCAGACATCGAAGCCTTGTTCCTTCTATATAAATTAGTAGCTCGCTAGGGTTTACCTCCGTCATTGCCGCTATCTCCACATCTGTGGTACCCAATGATTTTCATTTTTCTTGTTAATCACTTCAGTTTGCATCCAATTCATTCTTCATCTGATCAGTTTTTTTGTGGCGTTTTTGTGCAGAGTTGGTGATTCAGATTCTTTTTAAAGTTTCATCAGCAAAACGATCCTGTTAGTCCGTTCAGTGTGCATCCTGTTTATGCACGATCTAATCCATTTTTTGTGGTATCTTTTATGCAGCTTTCGTGAGTAATGAAGTTGGTACGATTTAGATTCCTTTTAGGGTTTCATGCGTTTAACAGCAAAAAGATCTTGTTAGAAGGTGTTTGATTATCCCTTTCAACTTATTCTTTTAATCTATCAAACACTTTTTAAATATTCGTACATATATGCATCTTTTGTGTGAATTTATGTTTATAGTTTCTGTTTGTTCAGAATTGTTTCACCTTAACATTTTGTTGTTGCAGTTTGATGTGGTTGATGGGATGACAAAAGGCATAGTACAACATGGTCAATTGAAAAGGTATTGAGCTAATTACATGGAACTAATTCAACATAAGCGTGCTTATGAATTATTTGTGTTTTAGAATAATTTTGCTATAGGGGTCTCGATGGCCTCCATAAAAGGCCAACCCTTTTGTGGATATTAATTGGGTCATGGTATCTAGACACCCCCAAAAATCAGTGTACATCCCTCAATATGAAGTGTATAGCACAATACGTTTCCTATAGGTTTAAAAGCAATAAATGCTAAACCAATAAGAACCGTATAGGTCAATACGCTTCCTATTCACTTGCTGAAACCTCCTGCCCTCTGCCATGCAGAAAGTGCAGATAGTCAGACCTGAAAAGTATTGACAACTTTTGAAAATTGAGTTCAACAGGAGGCGTATTGGCCAATACGATTCCTTTACAGTTACCAGGAAGTGTATTCAGCAATATGCTTCCCATCGGGTTTGCAAGAGTCAACGAGATCCTGATGCTTTGTTTTCATTGGGTAAAAGGATTTCACACGGATCACACAGATTTGTGTTTTTAGGCCGTAACTTTGTGTTTGTTTTTTTTTATTTAAAATAAAATTAATTATAATTTTTTTTCCAAATTAGCGAATCCGTCACAAGAATATCAGCTGGTCGAAGAGTAGACCTCCCATCGAGCGGATCCGTCAGAAAGTTCACCGGAGCCTCCTTTTTCGATGAATCCCCGCCCGCTTTAAAACATCAAACAGAATATCCCTTACCAAATCATGTCTGTATTTAAAACCAGGCAACTCCTTACAATGCACCGCATGCTCGCCAAAAGTATCTAAACAAACCTTGCGGCAAACTGGGCAAGGCTCATCAACCGTTGCATTCCCTCGTTCATTCCATTACCTCATCCATTCTATTACCCCGTTACCCCACCGGCTACCCACTTCTCTCGAACCCGCTAACCCACTGGTCCCCCCATCCCACGAAGAACATGGCATCTTGGACTCAACAAATGCCCCAACCCAAGCCCAAGTCCAACCCAAGCCCCACCATACCCCACTGTCTTATGTTAAGGCTATGGGTTATGGTTTTGGCAGACGGATGGGGTCGGGGACGCATCCCTTTTAAGGGGTGTCCAACACTAGATTTCTATCCTACACCCTCTCAAAAAATTTTCACGATCCGAATTTGTCGGCCCCAATACCCGATTCCCTGTCACCACCCACCGCTGTCATCTCCACCCATCGTCACTGTCGTCGCCACCACCCACCACTACCGCCACAACCTGCCGATGTCGCCACCACCCACCAGTCGCCGCAACCAGCCACCGACTCCGTCGCCACCCCGACGGTCACCACTGTCGCCACCACTCCGCTACCAACCACCGCCGACATCCACCACCGCCTCCATTGCCACTCGTCGCCGCTACCACACACCACCACCGCCGCCATTGCCACTCGCCGCTGCCACCACCCACCCCCGCCGCCCCACCACCTAGCTACCGCCCTAACACCAACCACCACCCACCACCGCCGCCATTGCCACCCACTATTGCCTCAGGCGCCACCAATAATCACCGACGGCCACCGCTGCCGCGCCCATCACCGCTACTCGTCGCCGCCACCACCCACCACCGCCACCTCTAACCAGCCACAATCACCGCCACCAACCACCACCACCACTCACTGCAGATTTTATTCCCTTGTTTTTCTTGCCTACCAAACAATACACGGTAATAATTTATTTCATTCTCATATGGTAACCAAACATGAAATGGAATGGTAATGATCCATTGCATTCCCTCGTTCATTCCATTATCTCATCCATTCTATTACCCCATACCAAACACACCCTAAATGCGACACCAATACGTTTAGGGTATTGGGCAATACGTTTCCCATGTCAATAAAGTAAGTAAAGTATAGGAAGCCATATGGTTCGTCTTGGATGGGAGGCGAGGTTTTACCAATTATTCCACTGTTATTCCTTCAGGCGGGTAGAGGTCGGGTTTCCGCGTATTTGGGAGAGCCAAGAGGCTGGTGGCGGTTGAGTAGTCGACCTTGGCCACAGCGCCCGGTGTCACGGTGGTTGACACTCGTTCCTTTCCGTTCAAAATAAAAAAAAGATGATAAGAGCCATATGCTGCTTTTGAAAAAAAAATCTATAGGAAGCGTATAGGGCTATACGGTTCCTCTGGTCCCATAATCATTACATGAAAAGTGTCTGAAAAGTTGTACTTCAAGTACACGTATAGGAAGCGTATAGATCAATACACTTTGACCCAGAGGAACCGTATAGCCCAATACACTTCCTGTAGGGTTAGGGATGTGCAAATAAAAAGAGGGGATGTGTGGATACCGAGAGCCTATTAATTTTGTAAGATTAAAAAGTCTGACATACACACATTTCTCTTTTTAACAACCGGTTCTTCTTTGAACCTAGGGTTTCAGTCGAACATTTTTTTTCTTTATTTTGGAAAGATATTAAAAAGATTTGAAGTGAGGGATCTATTTTGATGGAAGGGTGTGTTCAGGTATCGGTCATCTTTGATCTTCTGATTTGCTTGTTATTAAATCTCATGTTAACCATATTTGTCTTAGTGAAAGCAAAAATGACGAGACCTAGAATTATGCATATAACTATATAACTGGGCTACTTGATGTGTCTTGTCTCGGTATAATACTTTAAACCATGTTTTTAACTTTGGTGATAATTGTCTAGTCGGTTCTTATAATGATATGGTATGTATCTTCCTCACTTTAATAAAGTTGTAGCTGCCAAAGGACTTTGGCTAAAAAGGTTAAGAGTGTACTAAATCACCTAATTCTAGTAACTGTCTTTATGGTGTGCTATTGGTTATGAATCCCTAATACAGTGTACCTTTCCTAAACCCTAAAATGATCTTGTAATAATCTTTACGAAATCATAACCATGACCCTAGCATAAAGATCTAGTTTTTGGAATTTGGGGATTGATGCTTTTTTAACTTATATATTCAGACAACTACACCTTCATTAAAACATTATAGTGAGGAAAGATGAATACCAGACCGTTACAAGAACCGAGTAGATGGCCGTCGCTGAAGTTAAAGCCATGCACACAAATATTATATGACGATGCGTCAACTAGTCCATATATGTGATATAAATTCTTGTTGCGAGCATTTAGATAACTATGACTAAGATGAGATTTAATGAAAAGTGTGTCGGAGATCAAAGACGACCATGACTTGTACACACTCTTGCATCAGATTAGAACCCACACATTCAATGTATCCTTGTCAGAGATCAAAGACGACCAACGCAAAGATGTTCCTTTGAAACCCTAGGTTTGGAGAATTGGGTGTGAAAGATAGAAAATGGTTAGTGTATGTTCAGTTGAGATATTCTTTTTGATATTAGATTTTTGGCGTCGAGTGAATGCAACTAAATTATGGTCGTGAAAGCTTTTACCCACACATTAGTGTATGAAGCAGTTCTTTTACTTTGATAACTTTTCATTTTTCAGAACTTTAGGGAGCATGTTGGCTAAACTTTATGAACATTCATTCTTGTTGCACAATATTACTGGTTCTTATCTTTGATTCACATAAATCTGTAAAGATGACATTGCATTCTCTTGAGTTGTACCGTAATTTTAATTGACCAGACCATATCGGCATCATTTTTTGTACATTTATGTTTATAGTTTCGATAGTTTGACTTGACAATTTGTTGCTGCGGTTTTATGTGGTTCGTGGGATGACCGAAAATAGATATTGCAACATTTCATTATTTTCTATCTTTAGTCCAACATAGTCAATTTAATTAAAAGGTATTGTGCACTTATCTGAGTTATTATAATTGTATGATTGAGCTAAAATTTTAATTGTTTTTTTTTTGTTTTGTTACAAAAGGCTGCAAAAAGTTATATAAACCTAACATTAAACGAAATATGTCAATAGATCATAGACGCACTATATTCTCTTATTCCCAGCTGAGTCTCTAAATCCAGGGTATCAACATATCTTTGATCTGTGACTATGGAGATCAGATACTCAAAGGATTGGAGGTGAGGGTTTTTTTAGATGGAAGTGTATGTGTAAGTGTCTCATCTTTAACCATATTTATCTTCTGGGTGGCTTGCCATTAAATCTTATCTTAACCATATTTATCTTAGTGAACTAAAATATGACGATGGTGGACTTAGAATATTTACTATAACTACATATCATGGCTACTTTATGTATTGTTAGTATAATGTTCATGACCATGTTTTTAACTTGGTGATAGTTGTCTAGTCGGTTCGTATAATGGTATGGTATGCATCTTCCCACACTTTGATGAAGTTGTAATCGTCAATCCTTTGACTACAGAATTTAAGAAAGTGCTGAATCCCCTAGTTCTAGAAACAGACTCTTTATGTTGGGCTTTGGTTATGATTCTTTAATGTACTTTTCCTAATCCGCTAAAACAATCTTATAGTTGTTTTTCTATTGAATCAAAACCAAACCACACCATAAAGATCTAGTTTATGGAAGTTGGAGCGAGATGCATACTAGTCCGTTGGACGAACTGAGTAACAACCGTCTCCTTCGTTAAGGCTATGTTCACCAATATTATATTATACTGACCATATACCAACTAGTCGGATACGTAGATATCACAACTCTTGTAAGTTCAACCTTGATATAATTGCGATTAAGATGGGATTTAATGGAAAGTGGGCCGGAGATCAAAGACGACCAACACTGCACATACTCTTGCATCAGATTAGATACCCCACATTCAATCTTTTTAGTATCCTTTAAAGGTTCTGGTGCGTGTGATGATGTTCCATTGGAACCCTAGGCTTGGAGAATTGGGTGTGAAAAATAGCAAATGGTGAGTGCATGCTCAGTTGAGATATTGTTTTTGATGTTAAAATGTTATTCAAATAAGTGAAAGAAAACATTGTGATGGCATTTGCCTTGTTTGGTTTGTAAGTATTTGTTCTGGGGCTACTAAATGTACCCCCTTTTATTCCTTTTTATACCTTTTTTTTTTCATAAAATCACATTTAAACTTGTCATATCTACCCCCTAAACAAGTCATATTTTTTTAAAAGTATTCTTTTTTGTTACAAAACAAATTCAGAAGTGTATAAATATATTATAGACGTTTTTTTAAATTGTTTATTTTTTATATTTATTTATAAAACCACATTTTTTAAAAAAGTTTTTAGATATTTTTTACACTTCTCAAATAGTATTTTGATTATGCTTTCTTTTATTGAACATCATTACAACTTACTAATAACGTTTTTCATATAAAAACAATAATAAAAAAGTTTTGAATTTTATTTTGAAATCAGAAAGTATGGTCAGACCATGCTTTTCTGCAAAAACAGATTTTGTATGATTATTTTAATCAGTTCCCCCTATCCAATACACCAACAACTTTCGAAAATAACTAAACAAGATCAAAAGATGTAAACTTTGAAGAACACTTGAAGATATTATGAACACAAAGGGTTTTCCGGTAAAACTACAAACTTCCGAACAAGATTTAAACCGGATAAATAAAGTTTTTCAGAAAAATACAACTTTTCAAAACCCGAAAAACACCCAAGAACACCTCGGTTTTAACAAGGAGAAGAGCCAATGCTCTGATACCACTTGTAGGTCCCTCTCGAGGATGAGATAAAACCTTTTCCTTGTTATATCAAACACACTAGCGAGTGCGGAATCCAAGCTAGCATGCAACCGAGAATTTATACGAGAACAAGCACAAACACAACACACAAGATTCACCGATTAACACCACATGTATTAATACGTATGAAAGGTCCGGTTACAAGCTCAATGTTTACAGATATGTTCTATAAACTCTCAAAGTGTGTGTGTGCTCTTAACAGAATGCTCTCTCTGTTTCTCTTGCCTGAACTCCCTTTTTCTGTCTATCGTGTCTCTCTTTCGAACTGAACACAACACATGGGTATATATACCCGACACAGCAGGTCTGGTCGAAGGATCAGATAGATTGATCGACAGATCATCTGTCGACCAGAAAGCCCATCGAAAGATCACATTCACCTCGAAGGATGATATCCTTCGAGGTCTATCCTTCGTGGTCATCTTTCGAGCTCATCATCATCGAAGGATATAAGTAATCCTTCGATGACCATCCTTCGACTCAGCCATCTTTCAACCAATGTGCTAACTGTTTGGCCAAGTCAAACCAGGAGGATGGTTGACTTGGTCAAACTTACATTGAACGCACATTGTAACAAACTAAGACGTAACCCAGCCTAACATAAGACATCGTTTTGTATCATGACGAAATACAGACAAAGTACAGACACAAGTGCACCAACAAACTCCCCCTTGGCTGTAGCTTTGTCTCGATCTTCGTGTCTTCAAGTCTTCAAGGCCGAGTCGAACCGAGCCGAGTCGCGTCCACACAAAGTGCATCAACAAACTCCCCCTTGGACGCTACTCGTGATGGTTCGTCTTCTATGTCTTTCATGTCGGAGGATCTTCAAAGTCTTCACGTCTTGAAAGTAGAAAGTGTATCAACAAACTCCCCGTTTCATGTAGAAAGTGTGTTGACAAACTCCCCCTTAGATTGAACTCTCCATTGAGTCATGCTCGTGAATCTTTTGACTTGTCAATTCTTCAGATCCTTGTGGTGTTGATGAAGGGACAGCGGCAACTCGATCATTTTATCCTTTGAGTGCCTCCACTTCGTGTCTTCATTCCAAAGCTTTTCATCGAACATGTTCTCCTCGCCTTTAGCATCTGCACATGCAAGAAAGCTAAACGCATAATGAGAACACCCACTTGGAATGTAGTTAACATTTAAACTAACGACACGTATGAGATCAAATCTCAATCAACCACCAACCGACAGCAGTTTGAAAGTTTAGAAAAATATTCATTTTAATCCTTTAACTTTCAAAACTTGTTAACTTCGACTGTTTATGAAGATGCAATTGTTTTCCGGCTTACGATCAGGATTTTGGGTAGGATAGACTCGAGTTCCAACATCAGTCAATCAAAAACATAAACTAGAAGAAAAATCTTTTTGGATTTTATAAAGCTTATATTAAAACACACCTAAAATCTTTTTGAAATTTTCATTTTTCAAAAGTAAAGATGGAAAGCAATAAATAAATATATACAAAGATGCATTAAATAAATATTTACAGACATTCTTTTTGCGAGTTTCGAGGGTAAGAGAATCATATCAGTGTACGGTCATGCCAAAACGCTCTTGTTGTTCATTTAATTAACATTAAGATAAGCATCCTATAACAATTATCGGTATTGTTGTCCACTTAAGCTCAGCTTATCATTTGTAATCATGGCGAGGGGATACGTTAAGGTATAATTTATACTTACCGACCGGTGTTCATCCACATCACGACACATTCCCGTATCAAGGTATGCACGAGGATTCATCTTACCGGTGAGTATACCGATTATCATCTGTTTGACCGTATATGATGTGAGATTCTCACTTATTTTGAATTTGAAAACAAGCCCTATGTGATAGAATCACTTATTGATGAGGAACTTGATTTTCAGATGCATGAAGGCACAGGAGCAAGTCCGTGAACAGGTCAGTACTTTCGTACAGCAGAGAGACGAACTTGACTCCCGGAAAGAATTTGTGATATATTATCACTTATTTGTTTGGACATGTGAATGTTGATCACTTATTGAGGTCGTATGCAATATGTACACGTATGTATAGTATCATGGAAGATCTAGACTTGCGTCCCCGTTATTTTTCGGTAAAAGATACAACCATGATACCCAGATGATAAGCAGCATAAAGACCGAATATCTCAGAACCTCGGCAATCTCTCAAACGAAATTTCGGTACTAAGACCATATGCCAATGAATGGTTCCCACCCAGGTCTTCAGTCAATTTAAGTTTATATCACCCTGCACACTTTAAAATGATTGTGAGCCTACCGATACATCTTATATAGAGCTGCTTATCGTTTTTCATTTTAGGTTTAAAGAGATTTAGACAGACCACTGATGTACTATCATTTTCTCTTTTTCTCGCCAGGAAACTCATTTTTGCTTTTCTATTGTTTTTGTGTTTTTTGAAATTTTTCGATTTTCAGATTTTGGATTACTCCCCCTAAAATCAACAAACTAAAATAAATTTAAAACACACAGGTATTTACAAAAATGATTATCCGATGTTGGTTAACTCATGTTTTACCTCAATGCCGTTAACCAAAATTAAGTTTTAATCAGAAATGATTTAGCGAATTTTGGAAAAATCAGTTGGCATGTCGGTAAGCTGTGCGGACCATGACAACATTGTCTGGCCAAAGAGTGTTGTGCGAGATAATAATTCACAAAGCAGCTTAAATATCGACAAGTATAGGAGAGATTAGAAATTTAAAACCGTATCCTGCAACTGCATCGTGCATTGCCAGGAATTTGAGTGCTCTCCCAAACTGGATATCCACCTGGTGTGGATTTCAAAGTCGATTCTTTGCAGCTACTTAGAAATCTCTTGACAGCAACAAGATCAGAAACCTTTGGGTCCGACTGGTCGTCCACATTGCGCCAGCGAAGGTCTTTGTCTTTCTCTTTCAGAAGTAGTGTGCGGTTGTTCAACCCATGCCAAGGCGTCCGCACACCTGGTTGGTTTGTTCAACAAACACATTTTCTTTAATCACACCACTAAGAAATGTACACTGCACGTTCGTCTTGTAGATTGTTGAACTTCAGACGTGCTGCAGGTGCGTACATTTTGATTTGAATCTATCCCGGGGACCCGATCAAAGCCTTGAACATTCACATTTTGAAATGATTTTCATTTTGTCGAAGCTTTTCAATTTCTTTCATCAGCCATCTATTTTTCCTTTTTCTCTTCCTCTCCATCAAAGGCAACAATTTCTTCTGTCGCCTATCTTGTGCAAGGATGCTCCACTATCAACAATCTTACGACTATCGAAAGTTCCTCCTGGAATATCCTACACACTCACTCAAAAATTAGTTGGAGAGAGGGACCCAAGCCTTCGTGGACTTGGGTCGTCCTTGATCATCAAGGTAAGTGATTTCAATCACTCGATGATTAGGAAAAAGGACCTGTGGTGCTCCCCCTGACTGAATTACCTGTTTTTGTTTCCAAGCTGTTTGTTCTTTACCAGTATTTGCATTAATTGTTTTAGCATTTACTGGTTTTACAGTTTTAGGTTTTGCTTGAACAGGTTTTTCTTCTTTGACCTCTGATTTTAAGGCCTTTTCAATTACCTTTTGATTCTTTTGTTTTAACTTCTTTTCCCTTTCTTTCAAGACACGTGGATCTTGTTTCGGGGGAAATGATCGTTTTTGGTAATTGGTTTCTTGGGGAGCACTTGTTTTTGTCTTCAACTTTTGCAGGTATGGACAGTATCTTACAATATGCCCAATTGTGCCACACTCAAAACACATTCTCCGCTCTACAAACCTCGGAGAAACACGTTGATGACCAGACTGAGAACCAGACAATGAACTTTGTGATCTAGACGAGCTTGGACCTAAATCACATCCGTTGGTGTGTTGGGTGTAATTATTCTGATCATTTCGTTTTAAAATTCTAACTTGTTTTATAAAATCAAGGTTAGATTTATCCTGAAATGTTTCAAGTTTGTCTGAACCCGTGGATCCAACAAAGTTCACTTTCGGTTCTCTTTTCTTAACAGGAGCTCTTTTGTTTTGCACCCATTGTTGTTGAACCTTAGGTGCTTGAACATTCTTGTTCTGAGCCTTCTTTCCCTGTCCCTTACCCTTTCCGGAGTTGACTTGTTGTTTTCGCTCAACTGTTGGTTTTTGGTTTCCGTATTGTTTTCTAATTTGTTCACACGGAATTGGATCACATTGAGTGACGGTAACTTTGCCACTTTTGTTTCCCAAAAACTTGTCAGTACATCCTTCAAAAATTTGCTCAATTAAATCTTGATTTACATTTTTAATTGGAAAATCTTTGTTAGAGTAAATTTTATCATCTCCTTTGAGCGTGTACAACAAGTTATTCTCTTCACTTGTAGAAACAAGGGACTCCATTGGTTTTGACATTTCAGTCTTACTCGGTTTCACTGGTGGATCACACAGGATGTGATTCTCGATTGGAATATCTGGTGTAACCGAGTTAGACTGTTGGTTCACAATTACATCAGATTCATCATCCGAAGAATCAGCATCCTCAACAGTGGGAGGACTCTGTTCCTTAACACATGATGAATCTGTCACATTCTCAGATTCAGATTGACCTGAGGATGATGTACCAGTTGTGAACCCGAGGCCTGCTGCAAAGTCATCTAGACCGAGTGGCACAGTAGGTTCAAAACGGGGCATATCCTCGTCATCAGGCAATTTGGAGTAATTGTGATTCATTGGGGGAGGACATGATTTGAATCCCATACACTTCTTATCCCCCTTTTTCTTTTGAACATCAATAATGTGATCCAATACATAGCGGGAATTGGAATAACTTTCCAATTTCTGCTTGATTGTTTCACATTCACATCGAGCGGTGGCCAATTCTACCATCTGCTTTTCAATTGTGTCTATAAGATCATTGTTAGCATGTTGTTTTCGCAAAACAGCTTTTTGTAATTCTGTAACATCATGTCTTAATGACGCAATTGTGGTTTTAAATTCCTTTTCATTTCTGGTTAAAAACACGTTAGCTTCAGCTGCTTTAGAAAGGTTTACAATCAATTCTTGATTGTGTTTGGATAGGATTTCAATCTGACCTTCCTGTTCAGCATATTTAACATTTAAACTATCACAATTTTCACAGCTAACTACAGTGGGTTCATCGACACATACCTGACCTGATGAACTGTCGACATTAGCCATAAAGGCTGAATGGAGAGAAGACGAAGAGTAAGCAGCTTGATCCATCAATTTAGATCTTCTTTCAGTTCCTGCTGCAGCTTCTTTCAAAAGCTCATCAATATCTGCATCGACTGACGCACTTGATGTCACATCCACATGATCATTTCCTGAAGTGGAGGATTCTTCATCTGAGCTTCCACTATAACCAGAACTGTCTTCATCTCCAGAAGATGCAACACCATTGGTGGAAGATTCTCCACCACTGGCGTGCTTTAAATCCTTTACGACTTCAGCAAAACATGCTGTTCCACCATTTCCTCCTTCTCCAAGCTGAAGCGACCAATCACAACCCTCATCTATTTGAACCAACAGCCCCCGGTTGGTATTTGATGACCCTGCTTGGCCTTGGTTGTTGACAGGTATCAACGTACGAACATTGTTCCTGTTCTGGTTCTGCTGGTTGCCTTGATTTCTGAAGGGGTTTTGGTTTCCATGCTGAGCTGGTCTTGTGCATTCCCTTTTGAAATGACCCCGTTCACCACAGTTAAAGCACGTTACAGCTTGCTTGTCGAACCCATACTTGGTGTCTTTCTTGCTTTCCAAGTTGGTTCTCCCCGTCCTTTCCATAAACTCCTTTGCTCTTCGAATTGCACTAGCAAGAGCCCATTTGATATCCATCATTTCAAACTCTTCTTTATCCACTTGCTGATAATCTTCATTGGTGAGATTGACATTCCCAATCTGACCTGCGATCAATCCACTATAAGCACTAACCAAGGTGTTCAACATCTCCATATGCTCCTTGGCTACTTCGACACTGACTTTGGAAAAGTTGGAAGTGTCTAGTCTGACTGTGTTAGGATTGGAAGTGGCTTGAAAGTTTGAGGAGCTTCCATAAAACCCTTGCTGTTGCGGTTGTTGCTGCTGAGCTTTCGGTTGCACATTCGGTCTAGAAAACATCGTGTAAGCTGAAGGATCAAACAGATCTGTTGTTGAAGGTCCGGTGTTAGAGACGAAAGCTGTTTGAAGCTTCGCGTGTTGAGAAGCTGGTCTTTCTCCACTGATACCTCCTGCAATCCCAAAGTACATTTCTGGATTTTGAGGAGTTTGTGTTCTTTTTGCCTTCAGCTTTTCTTCTACATCCTTATTCTCCAATTTTTGAATCAACTCATAAACGTTGATTGTGTCTAGAACACCATTTTCTTTGAGAATTTCAAGATAACTGCTCCACTTTGCTGGTAAGCTATCAGCGAATCTCTTCACCATTTCTTGTGGAGTGGCAGTGACTCTAAAACCAAACATCTCGCTCAACAAGTGATGGAACCTTGTAGATAACTCTGCCAAAGTCTCATTCTCCATACACGTGAAACCTTCAAACTCTTTCTTCAGTAATTCTTGCTTGATCTTTCTAGATTGAGCATTTCCTTCACACCGTAACGTGAGCATATCCCACAAGCTTTTAGTAGTAGTGCAGTAAACAAACTGGTGGTAAATGTCTTTGTGAAGAGCTTGTGTGAGAATCATGAATGCCTTCTTTTCTAACTCAAATTTCTTCTTATCATCATCAGACATAGTGCTGTAAGTTTCTGGATTAGATTCTGCAACTTCCAAATCATGGTCAAATGCGGTGAAGAAGCACATCCATAGATCTTGACCTTGCCCCTGAACATAAGTTCTCAGCCTTTCTTTCCACCATCCCCAATCATTAATATGATTTAGTTTTGGCGGCTTTGTGCTTGTACCAGTCTCACTATCGTTCTGCATCATAGATTGAATGCTGTTGCTTTGATTTGTGACCAATGCCCATTGATTTGCAGTTATCATTGCAGCTTGAGGTGGGACAATAGCCTGCATCCATGCTTTGCTGAAATCTGACGCAGGTTGCGTAGCGGATGATTGCGTAGCTGATGATTGTGGAGTTAGAGTCCACGCGGATGGGTCCCACTGACCGTTTGTTCCCATTTTATGAAAATTAATATATTAAGTGAAAATTGATTTAAAAATGAAAACAAGTTTTCTGTTTAAAAAGAAATTTTCACAAACTATGTTAATTTCAAATGATAACACCAGCCGAAAGATCCTTGATCGAAAGACCTGAAAACACAAACTGTTAAACTAAAACAAACAAGGATCGAAAGATCAAACTTTGTTCGAAGGATCAACAGTGTTCGAAAGATCACTGTTGAGTTTCGAGCATTGACTTCGAAAGACTCTCCAATCGAAGGATCCTTGTCTTTCGAATAAGACCTGTAGACCGAAGGATGAACACGAAAGATGACTTCGAAAGACTCTCCAATCGAAGGATCCTAGTCTTTCGAAAATGAGCAGAAGACCGAAAGATGTATGTTTCGAAAATATTCCTTGGACCGAAAGATAAGTCTCACACTTCGAAGGATGCTCGAAGGATGACTATCTGTCGAACCTCCTTTGGTCGAAAGATGATCTTTCGACTTCGAAGGATATCTTTCGAACAGCTCTGACACGGTTGACAAAGGGTGACAGGTTGGTGAAAAAGGTGATGGGTTGGTAAATCTTTCGGCAGAAAGTATGGTCAGACCATGCTTTTCTGCAAAAACAGATTTTGTATGATTATTTTAATCAGTTCCCCCTATCCAATACACCAACAACTTTCGAAAATAACTAAACAAGATCAAAAGATGTAAACTTTGAAGAACACTTGAAGATATTATGAACACAAAGGGTTTTCCGGTAAAACTACAAACTTCCGAACAAGATTTAAACCGGATAAATAAAGTTTTTCAGAAAAATACAACTTTTCAAAACCCGAAAAACACCCAAGAACACCTCGGTTTTAACAAGGAGAAGAGCCAATGCTCTGATACCACTTGTAGGTCCCTCTCGAGGATGAGATAAAACCTTTTCCTTGTTATATCAAACACACTAGCGAGTGCGGAATCCAAGCTAGCATGCAACCGAGAATTTATACGAGAACAAGCACAAACACAACACACAAGATTCACCGATTAACACCACATGTATTAATACGTATGAAAGGTCCGGTTACAAGCTCAATGTTTACAGATATGTTCTATAAACTCTCAAAGTGTGTGTGTGCTCTCAACAGAATGCTCTCTCTGTTTCTCTTGCCTGAACTCCCTTTTTCTGTCTATCGTGTCTCTCTTTCGAACTGAACACAACACATGGGTATATATACCCGACACAGCAGGTCTGGTCGAAGGATCAGATAGATTGATCGACAGATCATCTGTCGACCAGAAAGCCCATCGAAAGATCACATTCACCTCGAAGGATGATATCCTTCGAGGTCTATCCTTCGTGGTCATCTTTCGAGCTCATCATCATCGAAGGATATAAGTAATCCTTCGATGACCATCCTTCGACTCAGCCATCTTTCAACCAATGTGCTAACTGTTTGGCCAAGTCAAACCAGGAGGATGGTTGACTTGGTCAAACTTACATTGAACGCACATTGTAACAAACTAAGACGTAACCCAGCCTAACATAAGACATCGTTTTGTATCATGACGAAATACAGACAAAGTACAGACACAAGTGCACCAACAGTCTACATTATATTTTTTCCTCGTCTAGTTTGTATATTAAATGTATTATATTTATTATTTTTAATATTTAAAATGTTTTTTATTTTGGAACGACTTGAAGTGGGTATCTGATGCGTGGTCGAAAACCGATGATTTTTCATAATTAAGTTTATGCTTTTACGTGACTTTTGGTTTCAAATGACCTACTTTTGATTACAAAAAAATCCACATATATTTTTGAAATCAACCAGTTTAATATATTTTTTAAATGAAGAAGAGAAAAATTTGTGAATCAACCCTATCCATTTGTTTTGATTTAAAAAAGTGTTCACTTTGATCCAAGTCTTAAACTGGTTTTAACTTGTTTATAACATACTCTTTACAATAATTAAATTTGTATTTATATAGATTGTTAATTTATATTTTGATAAATATTTTTAGCACCTATTGTTTATTTGTTCACTTACATAGATGGTTTGAGTGATTAATATGCTAGGGCTGTAAACGCTATTTTAAAATATTTTTTTTAACTTTTTTCATAAATAAAAATTGTTAATTATTTTATAAACACATCTAAAGTATTTAAAAATTTAAAAGTAAGACCTTTAAAATACAAACTAGACGAGGAAAAAAACATAATATAGACTTTTTTTTCAAAAAGAAAGTTCAAAACCTTTTTTATTATTTTTATAAGAAAAAGTGTTATTATTTATTTGTAAAGATGCTCAATAAAAACATAATAAAATATACTATTTAAGAAAGTGTCTCAAAACTTTTAAAAAATATGATTTAATTAAACATTAAAAAATAAATATTTAAAAAATCATCAATAATCTTTTTTTACACTTTTGAATTTGTTTTGTAACAAAAATAATATATTTTTTAAATGATAATTTGTATAGGGGGTAAATATTAAAAGTTTTAATATGATTTTATGGAAAGGGGGTATAAAAAGTAATAAGAGAGGGTACATTTAGCCTACCCATATTTGTTCTTTTGCATGTAGTTAAACAATAGAAATGTTATTCAAATAATTGAAAGAAAACCTTTCGATGGCATTGCCTTTTGAGGTCTAAGGTTTTGGAGTTGCAAGTTCAAGTTTAGGTTTTATAGTTTTAATTTTGTAACATATTCATGGTCTAAGACTAAATTCTATTAATTTTTCTCTTAATTTTGTACAAATTATTTATTTTTACAAAATTAACCCAAAACGAACCTAAAATGACCTACAAATACCATGAAATTGATGAGGTAAAATAACAATGTTCTTTAAACCCATTTTGTTTTAGTGGAACTTGATTCATCATCACTTCGTCTAAATCGTTGGCAGTTGATGTAGTGGCAATTGTGATGGCGGCTATGGTAGTTGCAGCTGCAATGACAGTGCCGTTTTCGTAAGGATGATCGAGGGTTGTCTCATCCTTGGTGACTCCGGATATATACAAGGGGGTTGTAGAGCAGAGACAAAGGTGGAAGATGGTGGTTGAGATTTTTACAAAATATCACCATTTCCTTTGATTCTCACGTAACATATTTGAGTTACTTGACTAGCAAAGGCAACCGAGCAAAATGAACAAATGTCTAGAGAGTTGTTCATCAAGAACTTGCCATGTTCCCTAGAACTCTACCAACTAAAACAAGTCTTTTGGATCTGATGCGAACGTAGCTCAAGCTAACACCGTCAAGAAGATGTTTTGGACTATAGATATAGCCACATGTACTTGTCACGGATGTTTAAGACAATGTAGTGTCCATCAATCTGTTATATGAACCTTAGAAAAGAATTGTTTCTGTTTCTTTGTTATCCCTGTGAGTGTCCATCAATCTGTTATGAACCTTAAAAAGGAATTATTTCTTTTTCTTTCTTATCCTTGTGAAAGCCGGAAACTTAAAATACTTTGAGCTATGCTAAACTCAGTGTTTGTGTATTTATTTAATTTTTTATTTTCAGTAGTGTTAAATAAAATAATTGAAAAGTTTATTCTTGTTCATGATTTAAGATTTAATGATCAATACCTTTTATTTTTTTAATTTTATGATCAATACCTTTTATTTTTTTATTTAATGATCAATAAGTCAAATACATTAAATGATGTCGACGGTGTTGGTGCACTTGTGTCTGTACTTTGTCTGTATTTTGTCATGATACCAAACGATGTCTTGTGTTAGTCT
>JARYGA010059032.1:0-56018 GCA_030545235.1 Helianthus tuberosus | reverse complement strand
CATCGGGGCGTGTTGCGACAGAATTAATTGTCTCATAACCATGGCATACAAAGTTTTATTTATATATTAAACAAGGGTGTTTCATTGTTTCAAACAGGTAATTTAAGAGTTCAGAACGTAATTAAACATAGTCTATCTTCTTTTAAAGTTTCTAAGGCACAGGTCCGCCCTAGTATCGTGATCAACATCCTATGGAAAAGCACCTGAAAACACATGTGAAAATAGGTACGTCAGCATAAAAATGCCTGTGAGATACATAGGTTTTGTGAAAATAAGATTCATGACTTATGTTTGAGAAAATGTTTAGTCATGAACCTTGTTATTTGCTTTGTCTTGTAAATCATTTGAAAACAATAAGATCAGATGATATGTATAAGTAAATGTCAGGTTAAATAGATAACCATGTAAAAAATGTGTTTGTATAAGATAAGTTGTTTATAAATAAATGTCTTGTGAAAAGTGTATTATTTGTATAAAATGTTCTATGTCTCAAACTGAAATGATTCAAATAACGTTACGCCATGTAATACCATACAAACACTTATATATAGGAAGTACCAGCGGCGTATCCACCATGCTTGTATCATATTACACACGCATCGTTACTTAATCACTTAATCAAACCAAACCAACCAATGTAAGAAGTCTATGTTTAAACCATTTGTCAAATGTATTGAATAATATGTCAAAGTGTTCATGTCAAGATGTAAATCATGTAGTATGTAAAACCAATGTCAAAAGTGTTTGTGTCAATTGTAAATCATGTCAAAATGTTTATGTCCAATATCCATGTCAAATGTCTATGTCAAATATCCATGTCAAATGTCTATGTCAAATATCCATGTCAAATGTCTATGTCAAAATGTCATGTATGGCAAGTGAAATGTCTCAAACTAAACCATATGCACAAAAACAAAGTATTGAAGTAAAACTTGGTTTAAATCAAAGCTATGTTTTGTGTAAATGCATGCAACTATTTAATATGAACATTTATGTGGTATTGTGAATATGCATACATCCAAGCCTGGCGACTGTGGTGATAAACCCTTTAAACAAATTAAAGGTCTATCTGTCTTAATGTCAACGAATTCGGTCATTCCTTTCTGTCCCCTTACCCTGGGATGTCCGGAACGGGAGTTGTCAATTCCTATGGTACCACTACCTACTAACGAACGGCGTAGCTAATGTTAATGGATATATTGTCCCATGTAAACAAACCAAATGTCATAATGTGAAAACAATGCACTAAGTATGTAATCAAATGAACATACATAGCGTGAAATGTCATGTAAAACGATGTACTAAGTAATGCACACAATGGGCATACCTAGCATGAAATGTCATATAAAACGATGTACTAAGTAATGCACACAATGGGCATACCTAGCATGAAATGTCATGTAAAACGATGTACTAAGTAATGCACACAATGGGCATACCTAGCATGAAATGTCATGTAAAACGATGTACTAAGTAATGCACACAATGGGCATACCTAGCATGAAATGTCATATAAAACGAGGTACTAAGTAATGCACGCAATGGGCATACCTAGCATGAAATGTAATGTAAAACAATGTACCAAGTAATGCACACAATGGGCACACCTAGCATAAGATGTAATGAAATCATGTACTATAATGTACTAACGAACATAGCAGTATATGATGTGAAAACTGGAAAGCAGGAAAGTAACAAGTAGGCACATGTGTTCCACCCCAAAACAGTTTGGAAAACAGTAAAAGAGGGGTCTATGTACTCACCTGAGATTGCTCAGATGTATTGAGATAACCACCAAGCAATGCTAGAGATCACGGAATCAAACGGCACCTAATATAGGTAACTATGTTAATAAACCGGACCTAAATCGGAAGATCGGATAGAATGAGGTTTCGTAAACCAAACGAGTATAGGAACTCGTGTGATATGGTTTAACAAACCCTACATACTAAGACGAAACTTAACCTAAGTGCTTGTGACCCATTACGACCCGTTTAGGTAGCTTATGCTACCTTAACGCGTCGTTCGCGTAAAACGCGTTTGGAACGCCTAACATTTGTGACCACAAGGTATAACCTCGGAAGGTTACAACTATGGTCACCTAATGTGTTTGGTCGGATCCTAATGATCGACCAAATGGGTCGGGTTCGAAAGTATAAGCGATCGTTTAGATCGCTTACCTTACGACCCTATCTAAGCACTATACTAAAAGTGACGAGCTAAGCATGTTAGAACATGCTTAACTAAGTTTAGAAAACAGGTTTGGCATCAAAACAAACGGTTTTGATGCTCACGAGTAGTTTGGTTACAAAATACGCAAGAATACGTATTCTGCCCGAAACTACGGCTCGTCACTGAGCCTAGATAACGTGGTAATCAGTAGGTATAGTCACTAGGGACTATAACCATCGTGATCACGCTCACGTTATGAAGTTCAAACGAACTTCGCATCGACCATAAACTGGTCAATGCAGAAAGTCAAACATAGTTCGACTTTCGG
This sequence comes from Helianthus tuberosus, assembly GCA_030545235.1. NCBI lineage: Eukaryota > Viridiplantae > Streptophyta > Magnoliopsida > Asterales > Asteraceae > Helianthus > Helianthus tuberosus. The sequence continues at coordinate 53,518 of JARYGA010059032.1, read as the reverse complement.
GCTATAAAAGCGATAAAAGAACGAAGGAACACTTACAAAGGGTCCCCGCTAATAAATCTTGATCGAGTAGCTCAGGTATGAAGTGATTTGCTTCAACTTAGAGCACTTTTAATCAGATTTGTGAGGAATGAGGTGAAAATGTGATGGGTATTTATAGGAAAAGTAGAGCCGTTAGGATCGTTTCTTGAATATCGTGCCACGATCCGAGCCGTACACTTGTCACAAAGTTGTGGTGGCTAAAAAATGGACACCATAGGAGTTTAACAAGTGTCATTTGGCCTTTGGGAGGTGTTAAGGGCTGAATAAATGAGTTTATGCATTTTTTTATATATTTTTTTTTCTATTTTTTTTATTATTTTAGCAGTTTTGCAGTTTTGGTTCCTGTGTGCGTATCGTCGTGTTTTGGCACTTCTAACACCCGTCAAGCCCATTTTTAAGCTTCACAAGGATGTTAAAGTATAGGAAACATGAAACATGCTAAAAAATATCTCGGATGTCGGTTCGTTTGGTCGTACGATCGCGATGTTCGCTTAATTACGACGGTATGCGCATAAGCGCGAAAAACGATCCAAATGACGCGACGAATGGATTTTTCTTATGCCAAACACTAAAATAAAATATTTTAGTGCTTACATAAATTTTTGGATGTCCGGATGTATTCAGAACGTAAGTTATGCGCGAAAATGCAAACTTGTGCACTTTTTGACACTTTTAGTCCCTGAATGATCCAAAAGTTTATTTTAGCACACCGAACCCCTCAAAGCCTATTTCTAAGCTATGTAAAGGATATTTAAGGTGTGTTTAACTTATGGTCATGTTCCGGAATGTTCGTTACAGTTCAAATTGACAGACTTTCGCAGTTTGTCATATTTAGTCCCTGTAAGCGAATTAACTTGTTTTTGCCATACCAAAGCCTTCAAAACTTATTTCTAAGTTATGTAAAGGTTATTTAAGGTATGTTGAGTATATGTTGATGTTCCGGAGTATTTCTCGCATTAAACTGAGTACGTTTACGCACTAGTTTGCGTATAACTCTCCAGAAAGTGATGTAGAGTTTGAAATTACATAAAAGTCAAAACATGAAAAATGTATAACATAACAAAACAAACATTGTGATCAAATAACGTTGTTTTATTGATAACGGAACTGTTCATAGTGATTACAAGCACAGTTGTTACAGTCTCCCCTACTTGTGGAAATTTCGTCCCGAAATTTATTTAGAGGAAACTCGTGGAAAAAGATGCGGATATTTCGCTTTCATTTGATCTTCGCGTTCCCAAGTAAACTCGGGTCCACGTTTTGCTTCCCAGCGAACTTTGACCAAAGGAATGCGCTTGCGTTTAAGCCACTTGACTTCACGTTCCATGATTTCCACTGGTCTCTCAACAAATTTCAGTGTTTTGCCAACACGAATTTCGTCAAGCGGTATGGAGAAGTTTTCATCAGCTGTACACTTCTTGAGATTGGATACGTGAAAAGTTGGATGAACATTTCCCAGTTCAGGAGGTAACTCAAGTCTGTAGGCTACCTTTCCGATTCTTTCGACGATCTTGAATGGTCCAACGTATCTAGGTGCAAGTTTTCCTTTCTTTCCAAATCTGATCACACCTTTCCAAGGTGAGACCTTAAGTAATACTCGATCACCGACTTGAAATTCAAAGGCTTTGCGTTTTGGGTCCGCGTAAATCTTCTGACGGTTTCTAGCTGCCTGAAGGTTATCACGAACCTTCTTGACCTTGTCAGTTGTCTCTAAAATGAGGGCAGGTCCAGTAAGTTGAGCCTCGCCAATCTCATTCCAGCAGACTGGGGAACGACATTTTCGACCATAGAGAGCTTCGAAAGGAGCCATTTTGATGCTAGTGTGATAACTGTTGTTGTAGGAGAATTCAATCAATTTAAGATGTGAATCCCAGCTACCACCAAAATCGATCACACAAGCTCTTAGCATATCCTCCAGTGTCTGGATTGTTCTCTCAGATTGACCATCCGTTTGCGGATGATAAGCTGTGCTCAGATTAAGTTGGGTCCCCATAGCAGATTGCATGGTTCTCCAAAAATGAGAAGTGAAACGAGCATCTCTGTCAGAAATGATGTTCAACGGAACACCATGTCGAGCTACAATTTCATCTACATAGATTTGAGCAAGTCTGTCAGTAGGAAAATCCTCGCGGATTGGCAAGAAATGCGCTGACTTTGTAAGACGATCAACGACTACCCAGATGGCATCATGACCTTTCTTTGTGCGCGGGAGTTTGGTAACAAGATCCATAGTAATGTTTTCCCATTTCCAAACTGGGATCTCTGGTTGCTCCAATAAACCCGAAGGACGCTGATGTTCAGCCTTAACCTTAAGACAAGTAAGGCATTTTGATACGTATAAGGCAATGTCTTTCTTCATACCAGGCCACCAATAGTGAATACGAAGATCCTTATACATCTTATCTGAGCCCGGATGAATAGAATAACGAGACTTATGGGCTTCATCCATAAGCAAGGTACGAAGATCATCCTGGCTTGGGACCCACAAACGGTCCATGAAGTAATATGATCCATTGTCCTTCAGTTCCAGAGCAGGTGTTATGTGATAAGGAAATTCCTTATCCATCAAACCTTGTGCAACACAAGATTGTTGAGCCTGAGAAATGCGTGCTTGAATATCGGATCGAGCTTGAATAACAGATTGAACACGTACACAATGAAGCTTAGTACGTTCCTTACGACTCAATGCATCAGCTACGACATTCGCCTTACCAGGATGGTAGCGAATTTCGCAGTCATAATCGTTTAAAAGCTCAACCCAACGTCGCTGTCTCATGTTGAGTTCTTTCTGGTTGAAGATATGCTGAAGACTTTTGTGGTCAGTGAAAACCACACATTTTGTACCGTACAAATAGTGTCTCCAGATTTTGAGAGCAAAGACAACTGCACCCAACTCAAGATCATGAGTGGTGTAGTTCTTCTCATGTATCTTCAACTGCCTCGATGCATAGGCTATGACTTTGTCCCTTTGCATCAGAACACAGCCAAGACCTAATTTAGATGCATCGCAATACACGACAAAATCATCATCACCCTCAGGCAATGATAGAACAGGCGCATCGCAAAGCTTCTGCTTCAGGTGTTGAAAAGCTTCCTCTTGTTTGAATCCCCAGTAAAATGGCATTTTCTTCTGAGTTAGAGCAGTCAGAGGAACTGCAATCTTAGAGAAGTTTTCAATGAAGCGGCGATAATAACCCGCTAGACCAAGAAAAGAACGAACTTCAGTAGGAGTAGTAGGTGTATCCCAATCCTTAATCGCACTGATCTTGGAGGGATCTACATGAACACCTCGTTCGTTGATAACATGCCCCAAAAATTGAACTTCTTCAAGCCAAAATTCGCACTTGGAGAATTTGGCGAAAAGTTGCTCTTTCTTCAGGAGTTCCAGAGTAAGACGAAGATGCTGCTCGTGATCAGCTCGTGTCTTAGAGTATATCAAGATGTCGTCAATAAAAACAATGACGAACTGATCCAAATAAGGTTTGCAGACTCTATTCATTAAGTCCATGAAAACAGCAGGAGCATTAGTCAAACCGAATGGCATGACTGTGAATTCATAATGCCCATAACGAGTACGGAATGCTGTCTTCGGAATGTCTTCTTCTTGCACCCGAAGTTGATGATATCCGGAACGCAGATCAATCTTCGAAAAATAAGAAGCACCTTGTAACTGATCAAAGAGATCGTCTATGCGAGGTAGAGGATATCGATTCTTGATGGTAAGCTTGTTAAGCTCACGATAATCGATACACATTCTAAAGGATCCATCCTTCTTCTTGACAAAAAGAACGGGAGCACCCCACGGTGAAAAACTAGGACGTATAAAACCTTTGTCAGAGAGCTCCTGAAGCTGTTTAGACAACTCTTGCATCTCAGACGGTGCAAGACGATATGGAGCTCTTGCTATGGGATTTGCACCAGGTACGAGATCAGTGCGGAACTCGACTTGGCGTGCTGGAGGTAGACCAGGTAAATCTTCAGGGAACACTTCAGAATAATCCCGAATGACAGGAATATCTGAAATAGACTTACCCTTGCCTTTATCTTCTGTAACATGTGCTAAGAAAGCCACATAGTTCTTCTGCAGATACTTCCGAGCTTTAAAACAAGACATGAGTCTGAGACCACCGATAGGCTTCTCACCTTGAACCTGCAGGATCTCGCCTGTCGAAAGTGGCACACGAACAATCTTCTTAGAACAAACTATCTCTGCGTGATGCTTGGATAACCAATCCATTCCCACAATGACGTCGAAGCTTCCAAGTTGCATAGGCGCGAGGTCAATAGGAAAAATATGGTCGTTAAGATTCAACTGGCAGTTGTGAAGAACAGAATCAAGAATAATGGGTTCACCACTAGCAACCTCTACTGTCAAAGATTTGCCTAGTTTCGTTCTAGACACGCGAAGCATTTGCTCAAAAGACAAAGACACGAAACTCTTATCGGCACCGGAATCGAAAAGAACAGATGCAGGCTGATTATTAATAAAGAACGTACCGTTCACCACATTATCGTCAGCCTGTGCCTCTTGGGCATTCATGTTAAAAACTCGGCCTCGAGCCGGAGCCGGATTCTGGTTCTGGTTCTGGTTCTGGTTGGCTAGCCTTGGGCACCGGTTTCTATAGTGGGTCAGATCCCCACAATTGTAACAAGCACCTGGTGGGTATTGTGGTCGAGCAGCTTGACCCTGTTGCGGAGCAGGAGGCTGAGCAACTTGTTGAGCCGGGTTCTGAACCGCGGTATTCTGAGCAGATCGACAAAAATTGGCGAGATGGCCTGATTTCCCACAGTTAGTACAGAAACGGCATGGAAGTTGCGGCTGGTGGTGACTGTTGCATCTATTGCACAAAGGTGCATTCCCTGAATAGGGTTTCTTTGCTGGAGGCTGTGCAGGTTGGTTGGGAGCTGCCTGATTAGCTTGGGCAGTGATAGCAAAATTTTGAGAAGCCTTACGCTTCTTTGACCTCTTCGAAGAACCAGAGTTCTTTCCATTCAAGTTTTGACCTTTCTTGCTATCTTCCTTGTCAGCCGACTGCTTCTTGCCCTTGTCACCCTTCCGGTGTAACTTGTTCTTCCTGATCTGCGACTCAGTCAATGTCGCAGATAACTCGATCGCCTGACGAAGTGTGGCAGGGTTACTACCAGTAAGAATGTCTTGTACCGAGTCAGGTAGGCCATCGATGTATCTCTCAATAGCCTTGTCGAGTGGGGTGACCATTGTTGGGCAAAGCAGACTCAATTCTTCAAACCGATCAGTATAAGCCCTGTGCTCACCACTATCTTGCTTCAATACATCAAACTCTTTCTCCAACGCTCGCTGTTCATGGCGAGGACAGAATTCCCTCATCATAAGGGCTCTAAGTTCAGCCCATGTCTGTGCGAGAGCAACTTCTGCACCCCGGTCTCTCATAACCCCGTTCCACCATGTCAAAGCCCTCTTCTGAAATACGCTCGAGGAGAACTCGACCTTGCGATTATCCGGACACTGCACATGGCGAAAAGTATTCTCTATACTCTCGAACCACTGAAGAAGCCCAGTCGCTCCCTCAGAACCACTAAACTTGAGTGGTTTGGCCTGGTTAAAATCCTTGTATTTGCATGGAACATTGTTGTTGTTGTTGGCCTGGTTCCATTGAGCAAAGAGATTTGGAAACTGAGCAGCCATCTGCTGCGCAATAATTTCTGCCAGTTCGGCAGTTGCTATCTGATTCTCGCGTCGAGGAGGCATTCTAAAAGAGGAAAACATGAAAAGAAACGAGTGAGATGATTGGATGAAAAGAATGAGATGAAACTAAATCAACAAAAGCAAAGATGGTGGTCATTCGTCCGTATCACAAAGCAAACAAACGACACACAGTGACTAATCAAAGTAAATGGGTCAAAAATAATGTATAATGAAGACATGCTCGCCTATAAGTGAACACTCACTCCAAGAATTCCCAGGTAAGCACAACTGGTCTCGCGTCTGGTTGAGATGTATACGAAGTGCTTGCCTAGACAGAAAACCCAGAATACAGGCATTCACCCTTCCAGTTTGCACATGTTCACATTATTTAAAACCCAAAACGTTTGACGGGATTTTGAAAATTAGAAGGCACAAGGCCAAAAACCAATACTGAAAAGGGTTCAAAACCATAAAACAGAGGGTTCAAAACCTTACAATTGAGGGTTCAAAACCTTGTAAAAATTTATTCAAAAACAGATGATTGTTTTTCAAAAATCGTTTCGGAAAAATTTTGGTTCCTTGTTTTGTTAATCACCTAAGGATAGGTGATGTACATGTTTTAAGATCTAAACACAAGATAACTTGTGTTAGGTTCCTAAAAAAGTTATAGTCTAGGTCAAAGCATTACTAATAACCTAATTCCCTATAACCATTGGCTCTGATACCAACTCTTCTGTCACACTCCGACCGCGTAAAACAACAAATCGCGGCGGAAACATCGGGGCGTGTTGCGATAGAATTAATTGTCTCATAACCATGGCATACAAAGTTTTATTTATATATTAAACAAGGGTGTTTCATTGTTTCAAACAGGTAATTTAAGAGTTCAGAACGTAATTAAACATAGTCTATCTTCTTTTAAAGTTTCTAAGGCACAGGTCCGCCCTAGTATCGTGATCAACATCCTATGGAAAAGCACCTGAAAACACATGTGAAAATAGGTACGTCAGCATAAAAATGCCTGTGAGATACATAGGTTTTGTGAAAATAAGATTCATGACTTATGTTTGAGAAAATGTTTAATCATGAACCTTGTTATTTGCTTTGTCTTGTAAATCATTTGAAAACAATAAGATCAGATGATATGTATAAGTAAATGTCAGGTTAAATAGATAACCATGTAAAAAATGTGTTTGTATAAGATAAGTTGTTTATAAATAAATGTCTTGTGAAAAGTGTATTATTTGTATAAAATGTTCTATGTCTCAAACTGAAATGATTCAAATAACGTTACGCCATGTAATACCATACAAACACTTATATATAGGAAGTACCAGCGGCGTATCCACCATGCTTGTATCATATTACACACGCATCGTTACTTAATCACTTAATCAAACCAAACCAACCAATGTAAGAAGTCTATGTTTAAACCATTTGTCAAATGTATTGAATAATATGTCAAAGTGTTCATGTCAAGATGTAAATCATGTAGTATGTAAAACCAATGTCAAAAGTGTTTGTGTCAATTGTAAATCATGTCAAAATGTCTATGTCCAATATCCATGTCAAATGTCTATGTCAAATATCCATGTCAAATGTCTATGTCAAATATCCATGTCAAATGTCTATGTCAAAATGTCATGTATGGCAAGTGAAATGTCTCAAACTAAACCATATGCACAAAAACAAAGTATTGAAGTAAAACTTGGTTTAAATCAAAGCTATGTTTTGTGTAAATGCATGCAACTATTTAATATGAACATTTATGTGGTATTGTGAATATGCATACATCCAAGCCTGGCGACTGTGGTGATAAACCCTTTAAACAAATTAAAGGTCTATCTGTCTTAATGTCAACGAATTCGGTCATTCCTTTCTGTCCCCTTACCCTGGGATGTCCGGAACGGGAGTTGTCAATTCCTATGGTACCACTACCTACTAACGAACGGCGTAGCTAATGTTAATGGATATATTGTCCCATGTAAACAAACCAAATGTCATAACAAAATGTGAGCATGTGAAAACAATGCACTAAGTATGTAATCAAATGAACATACATAGCGTGAAATGTCATGTAAAACGATGTACTAAGTAATGCACACAATGGGCATACCTAGCATGAAATGTCATATAAAACGATGTACTAAGTAATGCACACAATGGGCATACCTAGCATGAAATGTCATGTAAAACGATGTACTAAGTAATGCACACAATGGGCATACCTAGCATGAAATGTCATGTAAAACGATGTACTAAGTAATGCACACAATGGGCATACCTAGCATGAAATGTCATATAAAACGAGGTACTAAGTAATGCACGCAATGGGCATACCTAGCATGAAATGTAATGTAAAACAATGTACCAAGTAATGCACACAATGGGCACACCTAGCATAAGATGTAATGAAATCATGTACTATAATGTACTAACGAACATAGCAGTATATGATGTGAAAACTGGAAAGCAGGAAAGTAACAAGTAGGCACATGTGTTCCACCCCAAAACAGTTTGGAAAACAGTAAAAGAGGGGTCTATGTACTCACCTGAGATTGCTCAGATGTATTGAGATAACCACCAAGCAATGCTAGAGATCACGGAATCAAACGGCACCTAATATAGGTAACTATGTTAATAAACCGGACCTAAATCGGAAGATCGGATAGAATGAGGTTTCGTAAACCAAACGAGTATAGGAACTCGTGTGATATGGTTTAACAACCCCTACATACTAAGACGAAACTTAACCTAAGTGCTTGTGACCCATTACGACCCGTTTAGGTAGCTTATGCTACCTTAACGCGTCGTTCGCGTAAAACGCGTTTGGAACGCCTAACATTTGTGACCACAAGGTATAACCTCGGAAGGTTACAACTATGGTCACCTAATGTGTTTGGTCGGATCCTAATGATCGACCAAATGGGTCGGGTTCGAAAGTATAAGCGATCGTTTAGATCGCTTACCTTACGACCCTATCTAAGCACTATACTAAAAGTGACGAGCTAAGCATGTTAGAACATGCTTAACTAAGTTTAGAAAACAGGTTTGGCATCAAAACAAACGGTTTTGATGCTCACGAGTAGTTTGGTTACAAAATACGCAAGAATACGTATTCTGCCCGAAACTACGGCTCGTCACTGAGCCTAGATAACGTGGTAATCAGTAGGTATAGTCACTAGGGACTATAACCATCGTGATCACGCTCACGTTATGAAGTTCAAACGAACTTCGCATCGACCATAAACTGGTCAATGCAGAAAGTCAAACATAGTTCGACTTTCGGGCTATAAAAGCGATAAAAGAACGAAGGAACACTTACAAAGGGTCCCCGCTAATAAATCTTGATCGAGTAGCTCAGGTATGAAGTGATTTGCTTCAACTTAGAGCACTTTTAATCAGATTTGTGAGGAATGAGGTGAAAATGTGATGGGTATTTATAGGAAAAGTAGAGCCGTTAGGATCGTTTCTTGAATATCGTGCCACGATCCGAGCCGTACACTTGTCACAAAGTTGTGGTGGCTAAAAAATGGACACCATAGGAGTTTAACAAGTGTCATTTGGCCTTTGGGAGGTGTTAAGGGCTGAATAAATGAGTTTATGCATTTTTTTATATATTTTTTTTTCTATTTTTTTTATTATTTTAGCAGTTTTGCAGTTTTGGTTCCTGTGTGCGTATCGTCGTGTTTTGGCACTTCTAACACCCGTCAAGCCCATTTTTAAGCTTCACAAGGATGTTAAAGTATAGGAAACATGAAACATGCTAAAAAATATCTCGGATGTCGGTTCGTTTGGTCGTACGATCGCGATGTTCGCTTAATTACGACGGTATGCGCATAAGCGCGAAAAACGATCCAAATGACGCGAAGAATGGATTTTTCTTATGCCAAACACTAAAATAAAATATTTTAGTGCTTACATAAATTTTTGGATGTCCGGATGTATTCAGAACGTAAGTTATGCGCGAAAATGCAAACTTGTGCACTTTTTGACACTTTTAGTCCCTGAATGATCCAAAAGTTTATTTTAGCACACCGAACCCCTCAAAGCCTATTTCTAAGCTATGTAAAGGATATTTAAGGTGTGTTTAACTTATGGTCATGTTCCGGAATGTTCGTTACAGTTCAAATTGACAGACTTTCGCAGTTTGTCATATTTAGTCCCTGTAAGCGAATTAACTTGTTTTTGCCATACCAAAGCCTTCAAAACTTATTTCTAAGTTATGTAAAGGTTATTTAAGGTATGTTGAGTATATGTTGATGTTCCGGAGTATTTCTCGCATTAAACTGAGTACGTTTACGCACTAGTTTGCGTATAACTCTCCAGAAAGTGATGTAGAGTTTGAAATTACATAAAAGTCAAAACATGAAAAATGTATAACATAACAAAACAAACATTGTGATCAAATAACGTTGTTTTATTGATAACGGAACTGTTCATAGTGATTACAAGCACAGTTGTTACACGGGTAGCATGAGGGTTCGTAAACCCAACGAGTATGGAGACTCGTGTAATATGGTTTAACAAAGCCTACATACTAATTGAAACCTAACATAATTGTTTACGACCCATTACGACCCGTTTTAGGTAGCTTATGCTACTTTAACGCGTCGTTCGCGTGAAACGCGTTCGGAACGTCTAACTAGTCCTATGACAAGTGTTATATGCCTAAACATGTTACATAATTAGTTATGTGACAAAAGTTTAGGTTACATATGCTTAATTACCAATTATACATGAAAAGGGTATTCTGGTAATTTACCTAAGGCATATAAACTACCTATCATACAACTATTCAAACGAAGCGACCATAGGGTATAACCTCGGAAGGTTATTCCCTACCTACTATGGTCACCTAATGTGTTTGGTCGGATCCTAATGATCGACCAAAAGGGTCGGGTTCGAAGGTATAAGCGATTTATTAGATCGCTTACCCTACGACCCTAGACAACGTGGAAATCAGTAGGCATAGTCCCAAGGGACTATAACCAACGTGATTACACTCACGTTGCGAAGTTCAAACGAACTTCGCATTGACCATAAACTGGTCAACGCAGAAAGTCAAACAAAGTTTGACTTTCAGACTCGAAAAGACTCGAAAAGCAATAAAAGAACGAAAGAATACTTACGAAGGGTCCCCGAATGCTAATCTCGATCCAAGAATCTCAGGTATGAAACAATGGTTTCAACTTAGAGTTTCTCAAATCAAAATTCTTGTAAGTTTTGCAATGGGGTGGATGGGTATTTATAGGAATACCCGAACCGTTAGGATCGTTTCTTGGAAAATGTGATCGAATCTCGTGCGTACACTTGTTGGTAAGTTGTGGTGACTAAAAATGGGTTCTTATCAGCTGACTAAGCAAGTGTGAGTGTGTGGTTGTGGATTAAACAGCTGGAATCTGCTGTTAAATGCAGTTAACCTGGTCAGAAGGGGTCTCGCGTGACGCTAAGACCCCTCGCGTCACGCCTAGGCCTACTTTTGGCAGAATTTGCAGATTAGGTCCCTGCGCATTGTTTCGTTGCGTAACGTCATTTCTAAGCCCCGTCAAGCCAACTTTAAGGCCCTAAAATGATGCCTAAACATTGTGGACATGAAACATCCTCAAAAATATGTTGGATGTTGGTTCGTTTGGTCGTATGATCGCGATGTTCGCTTAATTACGACGGAATGCGCATAAGCGCGAAAAACGATCCAAATGACGCGACGAATGGATTTTTCTCAAGCCAAACACTAAAATAAAATATTTTAGTGCTTACATAAATTTTTGGATGTCCGGATGTATTCAGAACGTAAGTTATGCGCAAAAGTGCAAACTTGTGCACTTTTTGACACTTTTAGTCCCTGAATGACCCAAAAGTTTATTTTAGCATACCGAACCCCTCAAAGCCTATTTCTAAGCTATGTAAAGGATATTTATGGTATGTTTAACTTATGGTCATGTTCCGGAATGTCTGTTACAGTTCAAATTGGCATACTTTCGCAGTTTGTCAAGTTTAGTCCCTGTAGACGAATTAACTTGTTTTTGCCATACCAAAGCCTTCAAAACTTATTTCTAAGTTATGTAAAGGTTATTTAAGGTATGTTAAGTATATGTAGATGTTCCGGAGTATTTGTCGCGTTAAACTTAGTACGTTTACGCACCAGTTTGCGTATAACTCTCCAGAAAGTGATATAGAGTTTGAAATTACATAAAAGTCAAAACATGAAAAATGTAAAACACAACCAAACAAACATTGAGATCAAATAACATTGTTTTATTGATAACAGAACTGTTCACAATGATAACAAGCACAGATGTTACAGTTCATGATCGGCTCGTGTCTTTGAATAAATCAAAATGTCATCAATGAAAACAATGATGAACTTGTCCAAATAAGGCTTGCAAACCCTATTCATCAAGTCCATGAAAACAACAGGAGCATTCGTTAAACTGAAGGGCATAACAGTGAACTCATAATGACCATATCTTGTGCAAAAATGCTGTCTTGGGAATATCTTCTTCGAGTACTCATAGCTGATGATACCCAGAACGTAGATCAATTTTTGAAAAACAAGTAGCACCCTGTAATTGTTCAAAGAGATCATCAATGCGAGGTAGGGGATATTGATTCTTGATGGTGAGTTTATTAAGCTCACGATAATCAATACACATCATGAAAGATCCATCTTTCTTTTTAACAAAAAGAACGGGAGCACCCCATGGTGTAAAGCTCGGACGAATGAATCCTTTGTCAGAAAGCTCCTGTAGTTGTTTAGACAATTCTTGCATCTCAGACGGTGTAAGGCGATACGGAGATTTAGCAATATGGAACATGAAATATGCTCAAAAATATCTCGGATGTCGGTTCGTTTGGTCGTACGGTTGAGTTGTTCGATTAATTACGACGAAACACGAACGAATGCGAAAAACGATCCAAATTACGCGACGAATGGAATTTTATCATGACAATCACTAAAATAAAATATTTTAATGATTACATAAAGTTTTGGATGTCCGGATGTATTCAGAATGTAAGATATGCGCGAAAATGCAAACTTATGCACTTTTTGACGCTTTTAGTCCCTGAATGACCAAAAAGTTTATTTTAGCACACCAAACCCCTCAAAGCCTATTTCTAAGCTATGTAAAGGATATTTAGGTCATGTTTTGGAATGTTTGTTACAGTACAAATCGGCATACTTTCAAAGTTTGTCGAAATTAGTCCCTGTAAGCGAATAAACTTGATTTCGCCACACCAAACCCTCCAAAACTTATTTCTAAGTTATGTAAAGGTTATTTAAGGTATGTTAAGCCTATTTCACTATTCCGGAGTTTCGTTGTATTAAACTGGTTATATTTACGCATCAGTGCGCGTATAACCTTCCAGAAAGCGATTTAAAGCTTGAAATCGAACAAGAATTGATATGTGCAAAAGATACACATATTTATACAAATCCCAAGTATGAAATAAAATATTTCATTGGTTTGGTATTTGTTTGATGGTCGCAGAGGCACAAGTGTCACACCTATTGCTTCCCCTTGGCCATTCATGAAATGGGGTATGGACATAGTGGGAAAATTGCGAAAAGCTCCAGGAGGAAAAGTTTTTATGCTGGCAATGACAGATTATTTCTCCAAGTGTGTTGAAGCCGAGGCATTTGTTCAAGTCAGAGATCAAGAAGTAGTATCCTTCATAAAGAGGAATTTCCTAACTAGGTTTGGGGTACCAGCTAAGATAATATGTGATAATGGCTCTCAGTTTATCAGTAAGAGGACTACCGATTTTTGCAAAAGTTGGGGGATCAAGATGATTACATCAACTCCGGTACATCCTCAAGCAAATGGACAAGCATAATCTTCAAACAAGATAATTGTCAACAATCTGAAGAAGAGACTAGGAGCTAAAAAACGAGATGGGCAGAAGAATTAACCTTTGTCTTATGGGCTGATAGAACAACAGTAAAAAGTGCAACTGGGCAAACCCCATTTTCCTTGGTGTTTGGGGCAGAAGTGGTGATCCAGTCAGAGATGGTGATACCTACAGCAAGATCGAACCTTCGGGATCTTGAGAAGAATCCTGAAGCTTTATGCCAATAGTTGGATACTGTCGATGAGACAAGGGACGCTGCAAAGCTAAGGATGGCAGCATACCAACATAGGATATCCAGAGCATATAACAAAAACCTAAGGACTAGAAGGTTTCAAGTTGGAGATTAGGTATTAAGGAAGGCTTTTCAGAATACTACTAATCCTGCTGATGGAAAGTTAGCTCCAAAGTGGGAAGTACCATATGAAGTTGAATCAGAATCTTGGAAAGGAGCATACCGGCTTAAGAATATGGAAGGGGATATACTACCAAGATCCTGGAATGCTATACACCTCAAAACCTACTTCAATTGAGTTTAGAATTTAATTTCTAACTTAGGATGGTATAAATTCTATTTCTTTTAAATATGTTTAATTTTATTTATTCTTTCGAACCCAATACTAACTTAAGCATCAGAGGGGTGTTAGCCAAGCTAACTATCACACCCCGACCGTGTAAAACAACAAACCACGGCGGAAACGTCAGGGAGTGGAGCGACAGAATTATTGTTTCACAACCATGGCATTTAAAGTTTAGTTTTATTTATTAACTTGATTACATTGTCTTGGAAATTAAGGAAAACACAACATAAGTTAAACTATGCTTGCTTCTTTTAAGTCACTAAGGTCCGAGTCCGCCTAAGTGTGTCACGATCATCATCAAACATTAGCTCCTGAAACACATATGAAAATAGGTACGTCAGCATAAAAATGCCTGTGAGATACATAGGTTTTGTTAATGAAGGATTCATGACTTGTAAGTTAAAAGAAGTGTTTAACAAAAAGTATTCATGAACCTTATAAAGATGTTTTCTTTTATAAAATCATGTGAAATTCGATATGAAAATCAGATGATATAAAAGAATGATGAATGGTTAAATAATTAACCAAGTAAAAATGAATTGTATGAATTATATCATTTGTAAAACAGTGTTTTGTAAACAATAAGTCATACTTTTGTATAAAAATGTATCATGTCTTTGTTTCTGTCGAAGTGGTTTAAATAACGCTACCATATGTAATATCTTAAAAGCACTTATATATAGGAAGTACCAACGGCGTATCCACCATGCTTTTAACATATTACACACGCCTCGTTACTTAAATCACATACCAATAACCACCAAAAATGTCTTGTCAAATCAATGTCAAATGTTTATGTATAACAATGTTTAATGTCTAAATGTCTTGTGTAAACCATGTCTTTTATAGCAAATATCATGTAACAACAATGTCTTGTATGGTGAATAAAAAGTATTTACTCAAACCACATGTATATGTTAATGTATAATCAAATGTCATGTGAAACCAAATGTCATGTATGGTGAATAAAGAGTATTTACTCAACCCCGTATGTAAAATGTACAAAACAACGTCTTTGAATAAATCTAAGTTTAAATCAAAAAGTTATGTTTTGCAAAAATTCAATACTTTATTGATACAAACATCTATGCAGTAATGTTTATCGTATACATTCAAGCCGTGCGACTGTCGGATAAACCCTTAACAAGTTAAAGGTTTATCAATTATGTTTTCGGATTCTGTCATTCCCTACTTCCAAATAAACCTATGAAGCTGGGAACGGGATTTGTCAAGTCCTATGGTACCACTATGTACTACCGAGCAGCGTGATCAATGTTAATGAATGTATTTTTGTCCCGTTAAACATACCAAATGTCATAACCAATGTAAGCATGCGCCCATATGCTGAGTAAACATATGCAGCAAAAATGTAATGTAAATCAATGTGCCCATATGCCGAGTAAACATATGCAGCAGAAATGTAATGTAAATCAATGTGCCCATATGCTGAGTAAACATATGCAGCAGAAGTGTAATGTAAATCAATGTGCCCATATGCTGAGTAAACATATGCAGCAGAAATGTAATGTAAATCAATGTGTCCATATGCTGAGTAAACATATGCAACAAATGTGTTTATGAAATCAATGTGCTAGCATACTCAGTCAACATACGTAGCAAAACATAATTGAAATCATGTACTATATGTGTACTAATTGAACATAGCAAGCAAATGTCATAAAAGCATGAAAAGCATGAAAGTAACAAGTAGGCACATGTGTTTCACCCCAAAATATTTGAAAGCGACAAAAGAGGGGACTATGTACTCAGTTGATATTGCTTAATAGTCTTGAAATAAGGATCAAATAACGCTCGAGGGATCACGGAAATAAATGACACCTAATATAGGTAGTTATGTTAATAATCGGATCCTAATTCGTAAGATCGGATAGAATGAGGTCTCGTAAACCAAATGAGTATTGAAACTCATATGATATGGTTTAACAAAGCCTACATTCTAAATCGGAGCCTATCCTAATTGCTTATGACCCGTTACGACTCGTTAAGGTAGTTTACGCTGCTTTAACGTGTCGTTCGCGCAAAAGCGCGTTTGGATGGTCTAACTAGCCCTATGACAAGTATTATATGCCTTAACATGTTTAATAACATTGCATAATCAGTTTAAGTGTCAAAAATTAAGTTACATATGCTTAAAATAAAATTATGCGCAAAAAGGGCATTTTGGTCATTTTTACTAAGGCATATAAACTACCTATCATACAACTAATTAAACTAAATGACCATAAGGTATAACCTCGGAAGGTTATTCCCTATACAACTATGGTCACAAAATATGTTTGGTCGGATCCTAATGATCGACCAAACCGGGTCGGGTTCGAAAGTCTAAGCGGTTGTTTAGACCGCTTAACTTACGACCCTATATAAGCACTAAACTAAAAGTGACGACTTAAACATGTTAAAACATGTTTAACTAAGTTAGAAAACAGGTTTGATATCAAAACAAAGTGTTTTGATACCCGAAAATAGTTTCGTCGCAAAATGCACATAATCGGCATTTTGACCGAAATATGACTTGTCACTATGCCTAATAAACGTGGTAATTAGTAGGTATAGTCACAAGGGACTATAACCATCGTGATTACGCTCACGTTTCAAAGTTCAAATGAACTTTGTCTTGACCAATTCATGGTCAAAGTTGAAAGTCAAACACTGTTTGACTTTCATGCTTGAAATACATAACCAAGCATGAAAGAAACTTTTAAGAGGTCTAAGCTTGGAAAAAGAACAAAGAAAACTGAAGTTTGAAGCCTTCAACCAAGTGGGATAGCTTCAAGAGAGCAGGTGAAGAAGAAAAGGATGAATGAGTAAGTTGGAATGAAAATTTCATGGGTATTTATAGAGAATCAAGCACCATTAGGATCATTGCAAGTGTTTTTGGGTGAATCAAAGCATGATCCAAGCCCTACACATGTTACCCACTGATTTGGGGGCTTGGGGAACACTTAAACAAGCCCAAGGTATTGAAAAACTAAGGTTAAAAACAGTGGCAGTAGGCTGATTTGAAGAAAACAGTTTTTTGCATAGAGGCATCTCAGGTGACACGCGGAGCTGTCACCTGATTCTGCCGCGACACTCCTGGCTGAACCAATTGAAACTTTGAGTTTTTTTGGCAGAAACAGTCCCTGCACTTGATTTAAGGCATTTTCGATGCGTTTAACCCCCGTTAACCCAATTGCAAGGCTCTATAATGATGTCAAAGTATAGGGAACTTGAAACATGCTTGAAAATATCTCGGATGTCGGTTTGCTTGATCGTACGGTCACCTTATTTGGTTAATTACGACGAAACTCAAACGTACGCGAAAAACCATTCTTTAAAATCTTTTTAGTCTTGTAAGTTAAGTACATTGTTTACAAACCATCAAATGAAAATAAGTTGTTATTGTTTCATACATCAAATGTAAGTCTAAAAATGTCAAGGCTTTGACCACTATATCACTGCAAAGAGGCGGTATATAACTGGCAAACCCTTCAATAGTTGGCTTGGAGTATTGATACTTGTTTTCCTTGAACTGAAATCTTTGCATTGGTCCACTAATTCCCTGAAATACATGTAAGTTTGAAAACATCAACAAAAGTTGAGCGAGTTCATGCAGTTTAGCTGTATAAGATGTATCTGTATCAAAACAGCATGTAAGTTATATTTGTCTCAATTGTAATTGCATCCAAACTGGATATAAGATGTATCTATAAAATGTGATATGTATTTGTATTTGTATCAAATGAAGTATGAAAAGCGTCAATGAAATCGTGATCATTAATGTTTTGCAAGGACATTAATATGTGTGACGAAATAGGAAGCAAACCAACCCTAGACGATTTTTGTGTCGACTATCCTCGATTGGGACACAAACGCACTCTTCTGTATGGGTCCATGACCAAGAGTGGGGCTCGCCAAAACCCATTAGATCTAACCCTTTGTTCCTTGGTCCAAACTGGATTAATGGTGCTTTAGTTATGGCCCTAATTTCACACATGATCTAAGGTGTTTCAATCCTTGACTTATCATACTATTGTACATGTATTTTCCCCGATAGTTGTAAAGCTTGAAAAGCATTTAAGATGAAAAGGGGACATGAACTCACATAATTGCATTCCATAAACTGTATGTAATTGTAACCTCACTTGCAGTTGTCCTGAATTGTATCACGACCTACAAAGGTTCTAGATTTTTTAGACACTTTGGTCTTTGTAATGACTCGTGTACAAGTCTTTGTTATTCGTTGAACTTTGTATTAGATGTATGAATTGTTAAACTGTTATATATATATTTCACCAAATATATATATGTAATCTTGTATCTTGTAAGTTGTATCATCGGATCTAGACCTCTTGATTTCGTGTCTTGTATGAATCAATTATATACTTGAATTTTTACCAATTATGTCATTGGGCCGAGCCCATGTTTTAATGTCATTGGGCCGAGCCCATGTCTTAATGTTATTGGGCCTAGCCCAAGAATTTATGTTATTGCGCCCAAATGTTATTGGGCCTAAATAGTGTTGGGCCTTAATAGTATTGGGCCTAAATAGTATTGGGCCTTTGATGTTATTGGGCTTAATGTTATTGGGCCTTAGCCTATATGTTTGATATTGGGCTTAGCCCATGTATTTATGTTAAGCCCATTTAGGAAGATAAGCCCATTTATATAATATAAGCCCATTTGTTTAAAATAAGCCCTTTTGTATAAAACAAGCCCATTTGTGAAGATATAAGCCCATTTAGTAAAAATAAGCCCATTTTGTGAATATAAGCCCATTTAGTAAAATCTTGTAATTTATATAAAAATCACCAAGTTTTAGTTAATAAAAACATAATAGTTTTTATAAGTTTCAAAACATCCGGATATTGTTGTAGGTGATTTATATGTATTCGCGTCGAATGATCACCTAAGCGTCGTAGTAACTTCTCGGATTGGCGTTATGTTATAGCTTCGTCCGTCCTCCGTTTTGACCATAATTTGTGTCCGATCATTCGGATCGTCCGTAACTTGTTTTTAAGACATATTTCTATGTAGTCTTGTAAGACTTTGATTGTAATGTATCTTATGTTTATTTGTTACATTGAATTCAAGTTCCTAGTTTTGATATGTATAACTAATACACCAAGTATCATATTGCACATAAGTTGTTAAATTGACCAAATATATATTTTCTCAAAAATATATATTTATCTAACTTTGTTTTTATAAAAAACCATTCTTTAAAATCTTTTTAGTCTTGTAAAGATTTAGCCAAAAATAATGGTTTTGTTAACATATGATTTTTAATAAAAATCGGCCATATAACCTTTGTAATATGCACTTTAACATGTTTAAATAAACATATAATTTTCTTTTCGAATTCACCAATCAATTTACTCATAACATTCTTAAAGAATAACACATGAGATTTATAACATAACCTCATTAAGATGATCTCAAAATCATGTAGGATTTTTGGTATGATCATAACAATGTTAACTAGTTCAAATCCATGCTTTAATTCTAGTTTTAACCACTTTTACAAAAATCCCATCTTGTATGTTTGTTTTCATAATCTTGTAAAAGTGTTGGTGCACTGAATGTCTGCTGATTACGTCTTATCAAGTCTTATGTCTAGATAGAATGAATGAGCACACAATAGATTAGAAATTAGGGTTTTACATGTTTATCTAGGGTGTTTCTCTTGAAGGGGTTTCAAGGCAAGTTCAATAGAAACCTATTGATCAGCTTTCTATTGAACTGATATTGTGCATATTCAATAGAAACCTATTGATCAGCTTTCTATTGAACTGGTAGTGTGTCATTTTCAATAGAAACCTAGGGCCTATATATAGGAGAGTGTGTCATTTGAATAGAAACCAGATGGTGTTTGTGTGTTAGTCAAGGTGCTGTCGAAATTTTGTTAGAAATTGATTGTAAAGACTCAGAATCGATTAATAGAAGAAGAATTGAAAGGAACAAAGCTGTTATGACTTTATATATGTTGATTCCGCCTTCATATTTGAAGATGAACTGCCTTAACTGACTTTTAGGGTCACGCAAACGGTCCAACAAGTGGTATCAGAGCTCAGGACGAGGAGTTCATACCATAGCAGCTTGATTCTACCAGATTTTCTTATTTCTACTCACTTCTTCTCATATTTTTCTGATTTGAACGAGTTCTAACGGTTGAAATGGCCTGATTTTTCCATATGTCGTGTAAAACATAGAATTAACAAATCCTACAAAGTATCAGATCAAAATTCAGATTAAAATTGAAAAAAATGGCTTAAAACTAGGTTTCGTTTGAATTGATCTTCGAACTTTCTCTTAAAGAAACCAGCTTTCTCTTGAAAAACTCAATAGAAACCAACTTTCTCTTGAAAAACTCAATAGAAACCAGCTTTCTCTTGAAAGGTTCATATAATCAGGTTTCTATTGAAAATAATCAGGGCTTTCTATTGAACTTGGCTTTCTCTTGAACTGTTTCAAGAGGTTTCGTTTGAATTTGAGTTTTTCAAAAATCAAGAATTGTTTAAGTGTTAGCTGATTTTTGCAGGTGATTCTAGGTGATTTACAAGGCGCAAATACCAAGAAATCAAAATGTTTGACGAAAAGGAAAATAAGAATCTTGAAAATTTAAATGATTGGCGTTGTGAATCTTGGTGTGGGAGATTAGGTGATAAGGATGTTTATGTTAAAAGGTTCGAAAATTTGTTGTGTATGAAGAATGAATCAGTGGAGAAGTTGGTAAAACGATTTGATGAGTTAGTTTACAAGTTAGAAAGACATGGGATACATTTTTCAAAGGATGAACAAATTTCAAGATTTGTTAATGCTTTACCATTGGAATGGGATAAATTCGTGAATGAACTGAAACGGGATTCTAGTTTTTCACGCCTTGATTTAAGAAGTTTTATCAATACAATAACAAATCATAGGCATCATGAAGATTCAAGAAAAAGGAAGTTATTGGATGAAATAAAAGAAGAATCAGAAAAGATAAATTTGGATGTAATCATTGAAATTAGAAAACGAATCACTGTGTGTCTTGCAGCAAAAAATGTTATGAGATACGATATTAAGAGGGGTTGTTATATTGATGAAAATATGAATCCTCTTGATTTTGTTAAAATTTTCTGTGCAGGAACATACAAGATGGAAACAAAGAAAGAAGCTGATGATGGAGAGATGAATGGAAAATGCTTGAAATGCGAAAAATCAGAAACAGACAATGTCAAACTTCTGAAGAATGTAGAGAGTTTAACATTGGAAATCAAAAGCTTGAAGGATGAGAAAGAATTTGATAATAAACAGATTCTTGAAATGAGAGAAAATTGTGAGAAATTGATTTCAGAAAATGTCAAACTGTTGAGTAGTTTGGACAGTTTGACATTGGAAATTAACAATTTGAAAGAAAAAGAAAAAGATTTTGGAAAAATCAAAATTGAAAATGAAAACTTTTCTTGGATAAAATTGGAAAATGAAGCGTTAAAAGAAAAAGAAAAAGATTTTCAAAGTCAAATGAAGGTTTTAGATGATGAAAAGTCTGTTATTTTTAACAATAATCTTGAAAAACAGATTGAAATAAATTCTCATCTTCAGAAAATCATTCGACTTGAAAATGAAGCTGAAATTGCTCGAAACAAAATTGCTGAGCTTGAGAATAATTTGAAAGGTTTTGTGACTTCTGCACCATATGTGTGTCCAAAACCAATCAATTCTGTTCCAATAAGTGACAATGTCACAAATTTTGACAAAGTCAAAATTGAAGATTGTGATGAAATATCTGATGATGAAAAAGAAAAGAAAAGAAAAATATTTTTAGATTTACAAGAAAAATTTAAAAATACTGTTTTGCAATCTACTGAAACAGGTGAATGTTCTAAACAAAAACCTGTTAAGAAGAGTGTAGAACAGAAACAAAAATTTAAAAATTTGAAAAATTTTAAAAATGAAAATAAAAGCTCATCAGATAAGTCATCCAATCATTATCAAAAATCACAAAAATCTAAAAATGAAAACTCACAAAATGTTGGTAATAAGTGGTGCAGGTTTGACCACAGTGCTTCAAAGCCAAAACCAATTTTAAAGAAGAGTGATGATTACCACAAAGCCAGACAATGTTATGATCTAAGCATATGGTGTGAAAGTGGTGAATGGTACGATAACAGAGTGTGTTACACCTGTGGTGTGAGAGGACACATTGCTGTTAATTGTCAGAATTGGAGTTATGAGACAAGAAGATGCCATAATTGTCAAATCAGAGGTCATATTGCCAGAGATTGCCCAAGGAGATCAAATGAAAGATTGAGGGTTAATTCTCAGAAATTGACAAAGAAACCAGTCAACGTCAAGCCCCATGAACAGAAGGTTCTAAAACCTAAAGTTCAAGATCAGACAATTCAAGAAAAGAAAGTTAAACTTTCACAGGGGCAGAAAGACAGACTGCGAAAGAAAAGGAAGAAGGCGAGAGAGTATCTGGAGAAGATTTTGTCCTCGGGTTCACCGGACAGATTGAATAAGAGTTCTGATGAATCAACTAACTTGATTGCAAAGTCAAGAAAGATGAATTCATCGAATACAAATCTGAGGACTAAAGAAGAAAAGAAGAAGAAGAAAATGGTCGGCGATGAATCTGATGTGTCAAAGTCAGACAAGCCACCATCAGGCAATGAATCTGACAGGTCAAAGTCAGACAAGCCATGTGCAGGCAATGATTCTGGTTCGTCAAAGCCAGAGGAGCCTAGTGTTGAGGTAAAATCTGAGAATTCAGGTTTAACAATGGATGATGCAAATTTTCCATCATTGTTGAACAAGAATTCAAAATCACCCAAGGCTAGTCAGGCTTGGGTGAATCTTTTCAAATAGAAAAACCTGACTTGCCGGAGTTCCCAGGTTGGTAAGCGTGGAACATGAATCGGCACATTTCTTGAGAAACTTCACTCTGGTGATTTTTCGTCTTACATGTGGTAAATCAGGGATATTAAGTTGTACTTGATTTCCTACAAGTGTTTGTGTTGATAGAATCTTGAACTGTTAAATCTTTCAAAATGGTTAAAGGAGAACAAAGTGATGAAGTAATCCCCTAATCAACAAGTGGTTTGTTAATTCAACAAAACTAATTTTCCGGAAAAACCATTTGATTAAAACAAACTTAAGTGTTTTGAAATCTAAATGGGAAAATAGTTTGTTGTCAGGGGGAGTTCTGATTGTTAAGCCGAGTGAATGGCGAATTGAAGTGATTCGATATCAGTTTGTCACTTTATTTGTAAAGTTTGTTTTCAAATTTTCTCAGAAAATCAAAATTGAAACATATTTTGATTTTAGGGGGAGAAAAATTAAAAAAAAAATTAGAAAATTTGAAAATGTCAAAAACATTGAAAAAGCAAAAAATGAGTTTTGGTGTATAAAAGAGGAAATGATAGTACATCAGTAGACGATCACAGCATGCTAAAGATATGAAATGTCAAATGTGATAAACGGTCTCACTGATGATGTGTCAGTAGGTTTTTGCACATTTAGTAGATTGTGACGAGATATAAACCTAAATTTCAAACTTGCTTATATCGTGGGTAACATCTCTCGGATATATGGGTAACCCCCGAAATCTTGTTTGAAAGATTCCTTTTTCTGATATACTAGGTTTTTTATACTCAGTGATATCTGGGGTATTATTCCGGGACTTCTGCTGAATGGAAGTTCTGACCTAGTCCTCGAATAATACTTTCCGCAAATGCTTGAAACATAGCATCACCCTCAGCATAAATGATAAGACAATAAAATTGCTTAGCAATGTTGTTGTAAAAAAGATCCTCTAAAGGGGACACACCCACAAGTTGAGTCATGATCTCTCTGCTGAACGATGGTTCTGACCTGAGCTCTCATGATTCTTCATAATTTATTAACCCCTTACAGATATCATTTGTGTTATAATTGCCTGTAAGACTAAATATTGGGATCTGGATACGGGAGTATATTCTGAGGTGGGATACGCGATTAAGTTTAAGTATCTAAGACATTAAACTCGTATCTCGAAGCAGTTGAACTTTGTGTGAAAATTTAAGTGGACCAGTATATTGACAATCAAGGTGAATCATTTAGAAACTTAAAATGTCAAAAGCTTAACGGTGCTAGTGATTTGTCTCATAAACTGATATGATCCTCTTACACAAACTCACAAAAATATTGTTTGTATATATTTGTTTACTGCATTTCTTTAAAATCAAAATCCAAAAAGATTTTCGACAACTGATGTTGAAGAGTTGATATTCAAAATTCCAAGTGCTAAACAAGATGAATTGATTTGGGAGAATATGTTGAAAACTTTGAATGTCATATAAAAATGTTTTGAAAGATTGTGTGCTTAGTTATTCAAGGTCATTCATTTGAACTTGATGTAACTAGTATGTTTGTTGTTTAAATGATGTCTACCAGTAAGTTTCTTAAATCTAAGTGTTATAAATTTGTGAAACTTATGTTGTGGTAGAGAATATGCAGGTTTCAGGAATTCCCACGGAAGCTAAATGTCAAAGCTTGAACCAGATATATCAGATTTTAGCATATTGAGAGGGGGAGTCTGTGAAAGGGGGAGTCTGGATCAACAGTCAAAGGGAAGTTTGAAGATGGAGCTAGTTTGAGTTTCTGAACCTGTGAAGAAAGAGTTTTTGCAATGAGAAGACAAAGTTGATAAAGGCAAAGACTAAAGACTTGAAGCCAAAGACTTCAACAACATCCAAGGGGGAGTCTGTTGGTGCACTGAATGTCTGCTGATTACGTCTTATCAAGTCTTATGTCTAGATAGAATGAATGAGCACACAATAGATTAGAAATTAGGGTTTTACATGTTTATCTAGGGTGTTTCTCTTGAAGGGGTTTCAAGGCAAGTTCAATAGAAACCTATTGATCAGCTTTCTACTGAACTGATATTGTGCATATTCAATAGAAACCTATTGATCAGCTTTCTATTGAACTGGTAGTGTGTCATTTTCAATAGAAACCTAGGGCCTATATATAGGAGAGTGTGTCATTTGAATAGAAACTAGATGGTGTTTGTGTGTGAGTCAAGGTGCTGTCGAAATTTTGTTAGAAATTGATTGTAAAGACTCAGAATCGATTAATAGAAGAAGAATTGAAAGGAACAAAGCTGTTATGACTTTATATATGTTGATTCCGCCTTCATATTTGAAGATGACCTGCCTTAACTGACTTTTAGGGTCACGCAAACGGTCCAACAAAAAGTATTGTTTTTAATGAAAAACACTAAATACTTTAACAACACCATAGATTATGATCATCCATATAAACTTTATGTTTAACAAAAACCCTTTTAACATAAACATGTATACTTGTTAAATCATGTATTTAAACATCATCTAACAATTTATTCATATGCTAATCATCATGACAAGATCAAATATGCAAGTAATAAGTCTCAAATCACCACATAAACAAACATATATATCATGATTATTATTTTGCTTCTTTGTATTTTCATATTATTATGTATGATTCTTTGAGTTATATCATGTTCTTAAATCATCATATACATAAATAAGTATAGAACTAAGAGATTTAGAAGCTCACTTCTAGCACTTGTGGCTAGGGATGATTTATAGGATGATAAAGAACAAAAGAAGTTGATGATCTTGATGGTATAAGACTCTTGAATGGATGAAAAAGCTTTCTTTAATTTGTAAATGCTTTAGATCATCTTATGCTCCATTAAACTCCATGTTGATCATCAAAGAAATGATAAAATGAAATGGGTTTTTAGATGGTGTTCTTGGTGAGAAGATGATGATTGAAAGTATTCTTATGTGTGTGTAAAGTAAGGTGAAAAGTGGTAGTAAAATGCTAGTAATTTGTGAGATTAAGTGTTATAATCATCCACCAATTTCATCCACTTGCAATAATCAAAATATCTAGATATTTTTAACACAAAATTAAGGGTGTGGGACCCCTTAAAAACGTTCATAATATGGGGGGAAGGGTCTTGTATTTGTTTCAAAGTGTTAAGGGTTTTAAACTTGATAAAATGTGGTAAAAATATTAGTATGCTTAAGTGTTTAAGGTTTACAATTTTTCAAGATGTTTCAAGGTGTTTAAGTGATCATACTAGACCAACATGATCCATATAATATTAGATGGTCTCTAAAAAAAGATCCGATATCGTTCGGATATTCGTTTGGCGTTGTTTCCGTTAATCGTTATTCGAACGCTAAGCTTGTGTAAGTTGCGTGAATTGATGTGGTTATAGTTCGGATGGTACCCGAAGGTATCCTCATATGAATTCTATGTTAAACACTACTTTTACATGTTGCAAAAATATTAAATTTCTGAATTCTGCAGAATTTCTGCGGAAAAGTGTGGAAATTGTCGCTTTTAGTGCTTTTCGGCAGTTTTTAGTGTTATCGGACATCGGGAAAGTATTAGACCAAACCCTTGCATTCCTAGCTAGGGTTTAATGTATATTTGATGTTAGAATTTCGTCTGAGTCCTAAAGATATCATTAAGATGGTTTCTGTGGATCCTGCGTTTTCGTCAGAATACTAGTTCGCTAAGTGCTTTTCTAGTTGTTTTGATGCATTGTTTATACTGTTTCAAATGTAATCAATAAAAATGAATCATGTGCATCAAAAATAAGTATTCCATGAGTATTCTAAGTGTATGTCATGTAATAATGCAGTTCGAATATTCAAAACACGAAACTGTATAATGTAAATGACTGTTTTAAGTGTACATAAATTACCAGAAAGTGGCAGTTGTCACATTCTCCCCTTGTTATTGAGAATTTCGTCCCGAAATTCAAGCTGAGTCATCCTTTGCTGGAGACTTCTCGAACAGGTGAGAGTATTTGGCTTTGATTTAATTTTCACGTTCCCAGGTATACTCGGGTCCGTGTCGAGAGTTCCAACGTACATTTAATAATTTGATATGACTCCTCCATGATTTCTGGACTTTACAGTCCATGACTTCAACAGGTTCTTCAATGAATTGGAGTTTGTCATCAATATGAATCTCATCCACAGGGATGATAACCGTTTCTTGTGTTGGACTCTTTTTAAGATTCGATACATAAAATGTGTCGTGTATACTGCTAAGTTCGTCTAGTAATTTCAGCTTGTAGGCCATAATGCCAATCTTCTCTAAAATTTCAAATGATCTAATGTAACGTGGGTTAAGCTTTCCACGTTTACCGAACTTCGCTACACCCTTCCAAGGCGATACTTTCAACAAGACTTTGTCTCCGACCTCGAAAGATAACGGTTTCTGTCTCTTGTCTGCATAGCTCTTTTGTCGATCGCGAGCCGCCTTGATACGGTCTCTGATCTGAAAATTTTTATCCGTAGTCTCTTGGAATAATTCCGGGACAATTAACTGTTCATCGCCAGTTTCCGCCCAACATAGCCGAGAGCGACATTTTCGACCATAAAGAGCTTCAAATGGTGCAGCTTGTATACTTGTATGGTAGCTGTTATTGTAGGAAAACTCAACCAAAGGTAAATGAGTATCCCAATTGCCGCCTAAATCCATAACACACGCACGAAGCATATCTTCGAGTGTTTGGATTGGCCGTTCGCTCTGGCTGTCAGTTTGTGGATGTAAGGCCATACTTAGATTTAAATGAGATCCAAAGGCCTATTGAAATGATTTCCAAATTCTTAATACAAAGCGACCGTCTCAGTCTGAGATGATTGAAATAGGCACTCCATGACGAGCCACTATTTCCTTGAGATAGGGTTCCGCTAGTTTCTCTGTACTATCCTTCTCCCAAATCGGTAAGAAGTGTGCGGACTTTGTTAGTCTATCGACGATTACCCAAATCATGTCGTGAACTCTTGAGGTACTGGGTAACTTCGTAATGAAGTCCATCGATATTTGTTCCCATATCCAAACGGGAATCTCGGGTTGTTGTAGCAAACTCGAGGGTTTCTGATAATCGGCTTTGACTTTCGCGCAAGTCAAGCATTCTCCAACATAAGTCACGATATCACTTTTGAGGTTAGGCCACCAATAGTATTCTTTCAATACTTAGGCCTATTTACTTCCTCAAAAATATCATCCCGAAGGCCGCCAAAGAATGGAACCTAATTTCAACCAATAAGGTATAAAGTTCCATCTTCTTTCGGCACTAATTGTTCCTTCATGCCTCGAAGTGTTTCTGCTTGAATATGCTCTTCCTTGAGCGCATGTGAATCATCTTCTCTAGTGCTTGAACTCTCAATGTTCGAACTCATTCCTTGCGGCTCAAGGCGCCTGCTACAACGTTCTCCTTGCTTGGATGGTACTTTATTTCATAATCATAGTCGTTCAGCAATTCAACCCTACGTCGTTGACACATAGTTTGGTTGAATATGCGTTGAAGGCTTTTATGATCCGTAAAAATTGTACATTGAGTACCATATAAATAATGTCGCCATATTTTCAAAGCGAATACCACCGCGCCTAATTCAAGGTCGTGAGTGGTATAGTTCTTCTCATGAACTTTTAATTGGCGCGACGCGTATGCGATAACTTTTTTTTTTCATTGCATGAGTACGCAACCCAATACTTGATGCGAAGCATCACAGTATACAACAAAGTCATCGGTACCGTCGGGTAGTGATAAGATTTTGAAATGCTATGCACCAATCTTAAGGATAAGTTGTAATGCTACTTCTTGTTTTTCGCTTGGGGTGAATTTCTTGCCTTTTTTTGTGTGAGGGAGGTTAGCGGTTGAGCAATCTTGGAAAAAAAAATTCTCAATAAATCTCTGATAATATCCCGCCAATCCCACAAATTGTCGGACTTTGGTTGGAGTCTTGGGCACTTCCCAATTCTCAATTGCTTCAATCCTCGATGGGTCTACTTGAATGCCTTTCTCGTTCACTACATGCCCGATAAATTGTACTTTGCGAATCCAAAATTCGCACTTGGAAAATTTCGTGTATAGTTTCTCCATCTTTAGTAGCTCGAAAATGGTTCTCAAATGTTTTTCGTGCTCATCTGTCAATAGTGAGTATAAAAAAATGTGGTCAATGAATATTATGACGAATTTGTCGAGATATGGCCTGCGCACACAATTCATTAAATCCATAAAGACCGCTAGTGCGTTCGTTAAACCAAAAAGGCATAACGAGAAACTTGTAATAACTATAACGAGTTTTAAAAGCCGTTTTCGGTATGCTTTCCTCTTGAATTCGTAATTGGTGATACCCAGATTGCAAGTCTAACTTGAAATAGAAGCTCGAACCTTTCATAAACCATTTGAGTTAGTTGGAAATTCATTTGTAACATGGTTTAGAAATATGAATTTTCGTTCATCGAAATGTTGTGCACTTTTGCAAAACTTGCATGTCTTTCCACCCCCAAAACCTTTATAAAGATGTATAATGGTAAAAAGTGGGGGTTATGAACTCACAACGTCCTTATTCGGTCAACTACAAGGTTCAGAAGGTGCTAATCGATATGGAGATTTGGCTACGGGTGCAGCTCCCGTTACCAAGTCGATGTGAAACTCGACTTGTCGATATGGTGGTAGTCCTGGCAAGTCTTCAGGAAATTATTTTATCACAAGAATATCTGTCAGCTGTGGCCCAACGGCCTTCTTGTCTACAACAAATGCTAGAAAGGCAATACAACCTTTCCGTAAGCACTTTTGTGCCTTCATGCAATTAATGATCCGCGATGGTGTGTCGTGCTTCTCTCCATGAATAACAAATGTCTCTTCGTTCGGCAGTGGTAGGCGAATGATCTTCTCATGACAGAAGACTTCGGCTAGGTTATCGGATAACCAATCCATGCCAACCACTACTACGAAACTACCCAACTGAACGGGTAAGAGATCGATATTGAATTTCAGCTCCAGACACTACTAGTTTACCGTTTGCCAATTCTATAGAATGAGGAGACGTCTAGCTTACTTGACTCTAGGACAAGTAAATTTTGAATTCTATGTAGTAAGGACTTCACTGTACAAATGTAGAGGACAACCCAATCCCTATGTTTAGATGTAGGATAACCCAATCCCTATTTGTAGCTAGGACAATCCCATCACTAGCCATGAAACTCATTTCACATGCATGAATTTGGTTGATAGAAAACGTGTCGGTGACTCTTAATGATTTGACAAGAGTCAGCTAATTCCCCATTAGCTAAGTTGATATAGTAATGTGTGTCTAACTAACATGAATCTAGTTCGAGTATATGTATAACACCTAAAGACACTAGTTAAGCTCGGTGCTGGTATCAAAAGAATTGATACATAATGATGGTAGAGTACAATGTACTCATGATATCATTGGGATTTTGTGGAGTATTCATAGTTCTAACCATACACACACTTATACACTAGCTTGATTCATTCTTAAGTATTACCGTCTTACTAGTCTTTGTTTTGTGCCCGATCTCAGCACACTGCTACTCTTGGTACTTTTGCAAGTGTTCTCCTGATGAACGTCTCACTTGTCGCATTAAGGATTTCAGCACGTTACCTGCATACCTCGTGGTGTCAAAATCATTTATGGCAGCAAATGCCTTTGTTTTTCTCATCGCGAGAGTTTCCTTCCATTTGTTACTCGTTCTTGAACCTTTCCTAAGATGTGAGAACTTTCGCCTCCCGTAGAATCCTTGGTGAGACTAACTGCGAGAGTTATTGTTTAAGTGTTCAAGGTAGGGTGAGAAGATGTGACCATACTTTGAATTTCAGGGGCTAAACTTAAATTGTAACGCTCAATGCGTTTGAATTCAGGCGTTACCAAGTATGGAACAACCCCTGAGAAACCGTGAAAGCATCGAATGTAACCAACAACATTGGCTCTAGTCGTGATCGAGTTCTTTTATAAAATCATATGAAAATCAGATGATATAAAATAATGATGTATGGTTAAATAAATAACCAAATGAAATGAAATGTAGTGTATACTATATATCATGCCTTGAGATCGAATATGTGACAACCGGTGATTTACAGCTCTTAATTACATGATTAACAGGCGATTAACGCAATAATGAATAGTATTTGAGACGCAAATAAACATAATTAGGCCTTTGGAGTGCCAAGGAACGTCTGTACGACTTTACAGTGCGCGAACGGTGGTTTACGGAAAAATCTATGGAATATTACGCGACAACGAACTGATACCGTTCAAAATACTGACAACGCCGACGAATATTAAATTTTTACGATATATTCTAGCTTCGTAAGTAAATTTTAGCAATCGTAGTTGAAACCGGCTCAAAAAACGGATTAACGACGGCAACGATGTAATTTTTCGCGATTATTATCGTAATCGACAAACGAACGCGTCACACGACAAACTGTAGGATCGTGTTTCGACCCGAACGAGTCGTTCAGAGGAATTTTCGTCAATTACAGGTGCGGAAAACAAGTAATCAACGTAGAAACAACTAGCAAATCTCTTTAAACACTTTTCTGTATTGATTTATAACAGTTTACATCTAAATCTCGATCCGGCAGCACTTCGGTACGAGTTCCATGGTCTCTTCTTCTGTGGTTCGCTTATGTGCACCTATTTATAGGTGATGAGGTTCCCTCCAAGGTACATGTACATATAAGCGGACCTGACATATAAGCGGACCTGATATATAAGCGGACCTACATGTTCACATAAGCGGACCTACCAGGTTAAACCTATATGCTATCGTATTTTCTCGTAAAACGTGCCCTGATCTAACACTCTAAGACTAAGACTCGATCCAAGATGAAGTCGACAGATGTAGTGCACCAACAAACTCCCACTCAGATGTTGACGAGTCGATCATCGAGTCTTTGACAATATTGTGTCTTCGCACCTTCAGTCTTGATCAGTCTCTGGGCTTCTCTCTCTCTATCTTCATTTCTTTCTCTTTTATGTTGACATCTTTAAGTTCATCATTATCAACATGCACTCTCCCTCAAATGTTGACATTTCCTGCATAACACTCTACCACAAACATAAGTTTTATAATAAACATTTAAGCATATATACACCACTTGAAGATCACGAACAAATCAAATAATTTCATACTGATGAACCACTTGAAACAGTTTCATTTTTCTTATCAAAACAAACACAATCTCCCAAACCAACTGTTCATCATGTTTAGCACTTGGAATTTTGAAAATCAGCTCTCCTACACCAGTTGTCAAAAATCTTTTTGTATTTTTTTAAAAAATTATGCTAAAACACACTTAAAATCTTTTTGGATTTTTGAATGGAAAGAAATATAGAGAAGAAATATTTACAGACAATATTTTTGTGAGTTTGCGTAAGAGGATCATATCAGTTAATGAGAGACAAAACACCAACACCGTTAAGCTTCATTTCATTTTAAGTTCTAAACGATTCACTTAGATTGTCAGTATACTGATCCACTTAAATTCTCACACAAAATTCAACTGTTTCGAGATACGATATTAATGTCTTAATCACTTAAACTCAATCGCGTGTCCCACCTCAGAATATACTCCCGTATCCAGATCCTAATATTCAGTCTTACAGGTGAGTATACCACAGATGATATCTGTAAGGGGTTATAAATTATGAAGAATCATGAGAGCTCAGGTCAGAACTACCGTTCAGCAGAGAGATCATGACTCAACTTTTGGGTGTGTCCCCTTTAGAGGATCTTTTGATTACAACAGCAATGACTATCAATTTTATTGTTTCATCAATTTGCTGAGGGCGGCGCTGTATTTCAAGCATGCATAAAGTATTATTCGAGGACTAGGTCAGAACTTCCATTCAGCAGAAGTCCCGGAATAATACCCCAGATATCACTGAGTATAAAGACCTAGTATCTCAGAAAGAGGGACCTTTCAAACAAGATTTCGGGGGTTACCCATATATCCGAGAGATGTTCCCCACGATATAAGCAAGTTTGAATTTAGATTTATATCTCGTCACAATCTACTAAATGTGCAAAAACCTACCGGCACATCATCAGTGAGACCGTTTATCACTTTTTATCTTACCAATTCTTTAGCATGTTGTGATAGTCCACTGATGTACTATCATTTCCTCTATTATACAACAAAACCCATTTTTCATTTTATCATGTTTTTGTCTTTTTCAAATTTTCAAATGTTTTTGGATTTTCTAAAATTTTATTTTCTTACTCCCCCTAAAATGCAAACACATTTTAGGAAATTTGAAAGTAAACTGTACAATAAAGTTGACAACTGATATCAAATCGCCATTCACTTGGCATAAACCATCAGAACTCCCCCTTTCAACAAACTATTTTCTCATTTAGATTTCAAAACACTTAAGTTTGTTTTAATCAAAATGATTTTTCCGGAAAATAAGATTTGTTGGTTTACCACTTGTAAAATTAGGGGTTTGGTTCATCACATTTTCCTCAATCATTTTTAGAAAATCAGATACAACTTAATGTCCCTGATTTACCACTTGGAAGTGAAAATTTCCATCAACCACTTGTAGGAATAAAACCTCTGCACAAACCATTTTACCAATCAAGATGCCGATTCCTGCTTCGCACTTACCAACCTGGAAGCTCCGGCATAGTCATTCAACCTGTAAAATTTTAACAATTTTAACGACTTTCATACAAACACTTTAAAATATGAGTGATGCCGATTCCTGATCCACGATATAAAGTTGGGATCTCCGGCAAGTCCACGGACTTACTGTTCATAGTAAGAACCATCCCAGTCACAAACCAGGGATGGTTCAACTTTATCTTTCTTCGTCTTCTTCTCATAGAACTCTTTAACCCCTTTGACTCTTCGATCAATCATTTTACCAAAAATATGTTTCACAGTGGGGTTAAAGGCCTTTTCAACATCGAAAACCTTTTTATCATCATAAAATTGGTTTGAAATCTCAACTTTACCAATTTTCTTTTTATAGTTTCAGTCCGAAGTGATGGAAAATTTTCATCATCCACAATCAGAACTGATTTTTCTCCATTTACCTCAACCTGTGGCTCATCTGATTTTGTGGAATCAGATTCATCGCCAGAAGATAGCTCCTCTGATTTTGACCTATCAGAATCATCGCTAGAGCTACCAACAGACTTCTTAACAACCCATTTCTGGTTGTCAGATTTAGCTCTTTTGTTGTAAAAATTGTTTGAACATTCACCAATTTCAAATGTAGAATTTTTGAAAAATTTGGTTCTGTCAATTAGTGGTTCAAACACAATTTCCTTGTCTTTCAAGTTACGAGAAACTCCCTGTTTTGACTGTATTGCCTTTGAACAATCTTTGGCAATATGTCCAACATTGTTGCATTTGAAACAAGTTCTCGTTTCTTTCATCTCTTCTTGCTTCTTTGCAAGGAATTCTTTGTTCGATTGCCTCCAGAATTCTTTCTTTTCTTCTTCTTCTGATGAAGTACATGAAACAAATATCATCTTTGCTTTAAAATCACGAACATATTTTTCATTTTTCTGTTTTTCTGTTGGAGTAAAACCAAGACCTTTCTTTTTGAAATTACGGTTTTGGTTTGATTTCTTTTGAAAACCAGAACCAGAACTGTAACCCTTTTTCTTGTTTAAACGTTGTTGAACTCTTGAGGTGTAAGGTTTAGGTTTACCATTAAGATTTAAATCTTTTATTTCAGAAATATTAATTTCTGTTAGTTTGAAAACCTTTTTGATCAATTCAGTTTTGACACCTCTTATTGGAAATTCCTTATCAGAATATAATTTGTCAGAATCATTCAAAGTATATGCAACTTTAAACGTTTCATCATTCAAATTAGATTTTGATAACAGGAATTCTTTGTTATAAACTCTTTTAACCGAAGAATTTTGACTGTTGACTGTCGAACTCGAACTTTCAGAACCAGACTTTGACTCTGACTCTGACTTTGACTCTGAGTTTGACTCCAACTTTGACTCCTCAGTTTCATCTTTATCCAACACCTGATTGACAACTTTCTTTATTAACTCGGACTCATGATCAGTGTCAGATGATGTAAACGTGACATCTATATTTTCTGGCAAATTGACTGAGGACTCCGATTCCCACTGTAAATTTGTTGCTTTTTCGACTCTTTCCTGATTTGGATTCCTGGGCAAATATCCATTTTCTAATGGGGGTGGACACTTGTTGTAACCGACATCATGTTTCTTACCAGAATCCTTCTTGTCAATCTTTTTCTTTGAGTCACTCTTCTTCTTGTTCTTCTTTTCTGAAGTCTTTTCTTCAGTCACTTTTCCATCATCCTTCTTTTCTTCAGTTACTTCATCCTTTTCAAATGCCTTCATACATTCAACAGTCGGATAAATCTTGTCAATGACATAAGAAGTACATGAGTAACTTTTCAACAAACGATTAACTCTTTCAGTTTCAATTCTTTGAGTTTCAAGTTTCTGTTCAAGCACAGCACACTTCTCGATA
Source organism: Helianthus tuberosus (assembly GCA_030545235.1). Classification (NCBI taxonomy): domain Eukaryota; kingdom Viridiplantae; phylum Streptophyta; class Magnoliopsida; order Asterales; family Asteraceae; genus Helianthus; species Helianthus tuberosus. Next base: position 18,048 of record JARYGA010059032.1, on the reverse strand, counting down.
TAGTTGTTCACCACTTTTTGTTTCGTCATAAAAGCACCCTGAAGTGTCTTCATTGCTGTAGCTTGTTCTTCACTTGTTTGATTATACTGATTCATTGCTTTGTTCAGTACATCGTAAGATTCCTTCAAACTATTCAAGTTATAGATCAGTGTACTGTTCTGTTTCTTCACAGCTTCACAGTTTTCACATTTCACTGGAATCTTCTTTGCATCAACTTCTTCATCAACCTTGAATTTTGCAACTTCAACCTTTACTTTCCTTTTGATCACTGGAATTTCTTCGTCATCACTGCTCACTGGAGTCTTGACCTTTTTCTTCTTCTTTTTAACCTTTTCATCTTCACTGTCACTTTCAGCAATCAGTTTCATATCAGCTTCAAATTTTCTCGCCCAATATTCACGATCATCATCACTATCTTCTTCAACTCGGGCTACATAAGCTTTGTAAGCTGTGTCTTGATCAGGAATATAGTTATCCCAAGTAAAATTCTCCCAGCTAAAACCCTCGGGTAGTTTTTCATCATCTTGATCTATTATCAAGGCACTACCATCAGCTTTCTTTGAAGAATCTTGATTAACCGCACAAGCTCTCTTTCCAGAGTCTTCAATAATGTGTCTTCCATGTGCAGTTTGTGCTTGATGTTGATGTTGTTGAGATGGTTGTTGAGCAACTTGATGGTAGATGGCTTTTCGGTAGTAATCATTGTTGTTGTTGAACGGATTTTGAGCTCCACTTGCTTCGCGGTTTTTGCACTCCCTCTTGAAGTGTCCTTTTTCCCTGCAACGAAAACAAGTGACTTTAGATTTGTCAAAACCTAAAGTAGAAGTACCAGCCTCACGAAGATCATCTTTTCCAGTGATTTGCTTGAATTTTTCAGCTCTCCTCAACACGCTTGCCAAACACCATTTTATGTCCATCAGTTCCATCTCTTCAGCATCAATCTGGTCGTAATCTTCCTTTGTCAACATTGGATTCCCGATTCGACCTGCAACAAAACTACCATAAGATTCAAGAACAGTTCCCAATAAAGACATATGACTCTTAGCAATTTCTACTGAATAGTCTTCATCATTCTCCAAATTCAGTACAATGTTGCACTGAATCTTCTTGCCATTCTTTGTTGCTGAAATGTTTGAATCGAAAGACGGAAATGATGTGAAACTTGTTTTGCTGTTTGATCCTGATGATGAACTTCCAGAAGAATTCTTGGCATCGTAAGCAGTTTCTATTTTTGGAGATAAATTTGTAGACTTCTCATTCACCCCTGCTTTGTAATACAACCCAATATCCTGTTCACCATCGAAGTCTTTCATTCGAATAATCTTTCGTTGCTCCATCTCTTAAGCTTCCAACTTCTCAATGAATTTGCTTAGTGTCAAACTGCTAAAACCTTTCTTGTTTCTAAGCATCATGAGATATGTTCCCCAAGTCTCGTGTGGCAATGAATCAGCAAGCTTTTCAATCAACTCTTCATTGTCTTTCTCGATGCTCAATCTCTTCATGTTTGCTAGCAGATTGCAATATCTTTCAATAATCTGCCTTGTGCTTTCATTCTTCAAACCACGAAACAGATCGAACTCTTTCTTCAGAAGTGACTTCTTGTTTTTTTATCATTTCTTGACTACCAACAAACTTTGATCTTAAAGCTTTCCAAATCGAGTAGGAAGTTCCATTATGTTGCAATAGAACCAAAATATCTTCTTTCACAGCTTGTTGCAATAAACTCAGCATCATTTTCTCATCTTTGTACTTCTTTCTAGCATCGGTACTCAGATCTTTAATCGGAACCACTTCTTTATCATCATTCATTGGTCGAATGTATTTTGTCTCGACACATTCCCACGCATCCAAGTAGTTGGCTTGCACCCAATTCTCGAAACGACCTTCCCAACCCTTATATTCTTCGATGTTCATTAGTTTGGGCGGTTTTTGCATCGTTCTAGTTTCGTTTTCAAGCATTGTGGTTTGAGCAACAGTGATCGGGGTAATCGGAGTAGCGAATGCGTTGTAAAATTCCTCGTCCATGTTCAAATTTTAAGAATTTTTAACATACCGTAAAAGTGAAACTATTTGAAGTTGTTCACTGGAGCGAAACTTGTATGTATGAATAAGCGGAAGTCCTGATGTTCAGATAAGCGGACTTGATTGTTCAGATAAGCGAACTTGATTGTTCAGATAAGCGGACTTGATTGATCTTTGGAGCGGATCTTCTCAAAATATGTCCAAATAAGCGAACCTGATTGGTCAAATAAGCGGACTTGAATGTTGTCTGTATAAGCGAACCACAAGAGCGAACCAGACTATGTCACAACAAACGAACCACACAAGCGAACCTGTACAAAGTCACAATGAGCGAACCACAAAAGCGAAGCTCAAATAACTGTAACTACGAGTGGACCTCTTGAGCGGAATTCCAACAAATGTGTAACTAGGAGCGGATCTCTAGAGCGAACCTACTACAATTATGTCCCTATGAGCGGACCTCTAGAGCGGATCTACAACAAACATGACCTAATAAGCGGACCTAAAAAGCGAACCTCCAATAATGACAGAAAAGCGGAACCTATTCACGAGCATTTTTAGGTCACTTTTAATCCGATTTTAAGCCTGAACTTCTCAAGGGTTTATCTATGATCAATTATCTACAATCTGTGAAATTTTGAGCGGATTCCGACCGTTAAATCTCGTTTTGATGAAGAAAGAAGATGTAGAAGTAAGAATTTTAGATGAAATCCTGCAAATCTCTACAGAACTCCTCCTCCTGAAGCTCTGATACCACTTGTAGGATCGTGTTTCGACCCGAACGAGTCGTTCAGAGGAATTTTCGTCAATTACCGGTGCGGAAAACAAGTAATCAACGTAGAAACAGCTAGCAAATCTCTTTAAACACTTTTCTGTATTGATTTATAACAGTTTACATCTAAATCTCGATCCGGCAGCACTTCGGTACGAGTTCCAAGGTCTCTTCTTCTGTGGTTCGCTTATGTGCACCTATTTATAGGTGATGAGGTTCCCTCCAAGGTACATGTACATATAAGCGGACCTGACATATAAGCGGACCTGACATATAAGAGGACCTACATGTTCACATAAGCGGACCTACCAGGTTAAACCTATATGCTATCCTATTTTCTCGTAAAACGTGCCCTGATCTAACACTCTAAGACTAAGACTCGATCCAAGATGAAGTCGACAGATGTAGTGCACCAACACAAACGCCACTATTATACACCTTTTAATTTTAGAATTTTATTCTTTCGACACTTATGGAGTTTGGGCTGCGATATCCGTTCTCGTAGAAATTACGGGCCGCTTAAACACGGGGATTGAGCTTGTGGGCCTTGAGCCCAAGCCCAAAACCCACAAACTAAACCTACAAACTAAATCTTACCAAAATATGTTAAAATCTCTACAGGATCTAAGCAAGATTTATAAAATATTCACAAAATACACAAGATCTTACAAGATCTTACAAGATCTCAAACATCCTCTATAAAACACCCTCATCCTCACTTGTCTGCAACTAAGATCCATATACACACATATTTACTCTCACTCTCTCTCGTTCCCTCCCTCATCTCAAAACACAGAACCTAAAACAAAACACATATTCACTTGCCCTCATCTCTCCCCTCTCGATCGAACACAGGAGACCAGAGAGCCTTGTTCCGGCTCCCCTCCTTATTCGGCACCGATTATGACCTGCCACGCACACAACACCCCCTCCCTTCTGTGACCTGTGTGACGTCCGACGCCACCACCATCGTCTGGTGGTGGCACGATGATGAATCAGGAGGAAGAGAGAGAGAGGGAAGCACGGAGAGAGAGAGAGATGAGACGAGAGGAACGGCGGGGCAGAAGCAGCGCCGCCGCTCACGGCGGCGGCAGTGGTGCTTGGCGACGGCGCCGTCAGCCGTCTGCGGTGGAGCGACGGTGGCGTCAACGAGGTCCGATGATGAAGATGGTGGTACTGATTCTATTTGTTTTGGTTTGGTTTGAGTTGCGGCACGAATCCGGCTTCAGATCCATCTCGGGTCAGTTACAGGAACACTAGCACAAAGATTTTGATGGAACTGGTCCGACTGATTTTTCCGGTAGGTGCATCTCTTCCACTTTGCAGATTCAGACTTGTTTAGATCTCGTTCAGTCAAGCTCCTTTTGTTTTCTTTTCTTTTAGCGGGTGTTGACGAAAATAACGACAGTGGTAGGGGTCAGTCTCGAGACGAGCATTTTGGTTTGATTCACACAATCCACGTTTGGTTCGGGTCAGATTTAGCGCGGGTCAAAGTTTCGGTTGGTCAAACCTGGTCAAAGCTCAGCCAAATCTGGTCAAAGGCGGTCAACAGCAGCTTCGGTTCGAGTCTGTGTTCGGTTCGGATTATAAGTCAGCGGGTCAACTCGGTCAGATCCGGGAGCGACTCGGTTGACTTGGTCAACCGGTCAACTCAGTCCACGTTTCGACGACTCGACGATAGTTTTGGTAATAGCTTAAGTCGAGATTTCGTTAAGTTATCTTTATAGGTTTTTTTTTTATTATTTCCGTGAAAACGAGGTTGAACCGTCTCGATTAAAAATTAGTTACATTATAGTTAAATTCGACAAGAGTTTTTATATATTGATTGCTTGGTGAAAATTATTGAATTTTGATAAAAATAGCGACAACTTGTGTTGTCGGGGCGTCCAAAAACAGAGGAAACTCTGCCCGTTTTTCAAGAAAAACCGTAAATACAAATGTGTTTTATTGAAAAATGACAACTAACGACATCAAGCGACTTTCATGTCAATCAATATAAATGCATGTATTTCTTCAACGACACTTTATAACGTACAAGGAACAACGATAACCCGGATTCTTCTTATAAAAAGAATAAATATAGTTGATATATATTTATTTCAAACGCCTACACGGCATATACCTATATTTTGTTAAGTCATCATAGAAGAATCGTTACATAAATACGAGTTGGTTATACATTGTTTTATTTTCATGTAACTATTCTTTACATACAACTAAGATTTCTCGAGACGATTAACGCGATTATAACGATATATTTATTTGTTTTTATATAAATATTCATATATTTTAAACCTCTCGAGAAGCTAAGTCTTTTCAAGACTTATTAACTATTACCGACAATAAACGAAACTTAACGAGTATAACTTCCTCATTTCCTTCAAGATAATAACTTACCGTCGAATCGTTCGATTAACGATTCAGTAGAGCTCGATGACATGTAGTGTAGTTACTGCGTTTACTTAGAAACTTATAAGATATTCCGTGTTAGGAATATTGTAGAATGCACGCTAGCAAGTCAAGTCTTGGAAACGACATCACGAAGTCGTAATTAGCTAGCTTCGGACAAGGCAATTCAGGTGAGTTCATAACCCCACCTTTTTACGGTTTTACATTTTGATAAATGTTTTCGGGGTGGAAAGACATGCACGTTTTGCAAGAACATACAAAGTTTTGAACGAACGAAAACTCATATTTCTAAATTATGTTACGAATGGAGTTCGAGGAACTCAAATGGTTTACGAATGGATAATACTAAATACACCGGTTTTTACAAAACAAAAGCGTATTATCGAAATGTGAATGATTTTCATGACTAGGGATGGGATCATCTGGTGATAATATTGGGACTGGGTTGGTCTGAGAGACTGGGGAGTTAGTCTGAGAGGCTAGCTGGGTAATTTGGTCTGAGAGACTAGGGAGTTAGTCTGAGAGGCCAGCTGGGTAATTTGGTCTGAGAGACTGGGGAGTTAGTCTGAGAGACTAGCTGGGTAATTTGGTCTGAGAGACTGGGGAGTTAGTCTGAGAGACTAGCTGGGTAATTCAGTCTGAGAGACTGTGGAGTTAGTCCGAGAGGCTAGCTGGGTAATTCAGTCTGAGAGATTGGGGAGTTGGTTTGAGAGACTAACTTGGTAGTTCAGTCTGAGAGACTGGGTAGTCTGAGAGACTAGTTGGGGCAGTTTGAGAAATGGGACACCCAGTGAGTACATGTTACTAAATGTTTACAGAAAATTACAAATGGTATGGTTAGCTAAGGAAGGGTACACTTAGATCATGTGAGTGGTGGGTACAACACTTAAGGCCATTAATCCTCGTTGTAGGACCGAGGGACATGAGTGATAGATCTATTTGGGTGTAGCGAGCCCCACCCATGAGTTCGGTGAGTGGACCATGTGGTGACTATGTCTTACATCCGGAAGCCCGGTACAAGTCTGCTAGGTTTGAGTTTTCCTACATTACTTCACACATACCATTGGCCTTGCAAACCATTGGTGATCTCTTTTTCCTTGTTGCTTTTATACCGGGGTTTTACAAATTACATACCATGTTTTATACAAATTCAAAGCATAGGATTATGCGGGCATGGAGTCAAAGTCAGGGTGGGCATTGACGGTTATACGAACATTACAAATATGAGAGTTTACAAATACATGGTTTTACGAACATAATGCGTTACAAATACAAAGTTTCCATATAACTTGGCAAGAAAATGATTTCTAAATTCGTTTTCTCAATATTATTTCACAAACCGGATATTCAAAAGATTTATTTCAAATCTTTTACAAACAAACTATGAACTCGCTCAACTTTATGTTGACTTTTTCGCATGTTTCTTTCTCAGGTTACTTTTCAAAGTTATGACACGGTTGGAATAGGGGAACCATGTGGAGTCGAGTACTTAGTGGGCGTTCGTTTTCTAGAAGTCTTAGCTTTTTGCTTCCGCTGTGCAATGAAGATACCAGTCCAGTCACGCCAGCTCTGATAAATTCGATCAGTAACGAAGCTTACCATAAATTCGATCAACGTGGTGGTGGTGCTTAACAGATTTGTTACAACTCCAACGAATTGCAAGCGAGATGGACCGGCGAGATAGTTTCAAACCGGTGGTCGGCTGCGTTGTTTTTTGTCAGCGCACTTAAAGGTTTACAGAAGGGATGAATGAAGATGATGGACAAAATTTTGAAAGGGTGTTGTAAGGAAGGAAACGGCTTGAATGATATAAATTAAAAGGAATATTTAATCATTGGAAAGGATGCGAAATCCCTCAATTTACGTCTATGAAATTTTAGAAAGAATGAAGGCCGCTCATAATAGATCGGAAGTTTCGAAAAAATAACAAATTATGATTCAATGATTGAAAATAAAAAGGAATGCCGCGTCAGTTTGAATCAAGATTAGGAAAGGTGATGAAAATGGTGGCTTGACTCCTTCCTTATATTTTGTTTAAAAATCTTTTTCTATAATTCGATCATTTTGGAGCAATCCTATTCTTTTGCAAAACAAACTATTTTAATTTCATTTAAGTTTAAGATATAGATGGTTATGCATTTATATATACTATATGTTATGACATGTTTTTTTTTCTATTGTAATCATTATATTTTAACTATCAAGATTTTAGATGTATAAATATGGACCAACGTTCGAAATACTAATTATGCGACATAGTAATATGCCATACTACTTATGACATTTATTTCATTAGGGTTTTAGGGTTTTTTTTTTAAAGTTTCGTATATTACAATTCGACCTCCCTTAAAAGAAATTTCGTCCTCGAAATTAACGTTATATTACACTACACAGTACGGTTATTTCAACTCCCTACCCCTTAAAAATAATTTTGTCCACGAAATTAGCGATGACGAATATGGTATACTATTCATGTTACACATTAACGATGCGAATAACGATAATGAAGTTGCAAACACAATTAGCAAAAGAGTCGAAAAGACACACAAGTGAGTTTGATACACGAAAATTTAACCATTAGGAACACTAACCTTAAGTTTCGAATAGATATGGATATTGAGAACGGATCACTTCCTCCGATTCCCAAGTGGCTTCACGTTCTGGATGATTTTTCCACAAGATTTTGATGAACGGAGAAGATTTCTTACGCATCACGCGTTCTTGTCGGTCCAAGATAGCCTCTGGTTCCTCTTCGTATGATAAGTCCTCACGAATCTTGTGTAGAGAATAGTTCACAACATGGAGTGGATGATAATTATACCCGCGTAACAATGAAATATGGAATACATTATGCACGTGCGACAATTGTGGCGGTAGAGCTAACCGATAAGAAACTTCGCCGACTCTTTCCAAAATTTCAAATGGTCCTATAAAGCGAGGACTCAGCTTTCCCTTTATGCCAAAACGTCGGATACCCCTCCATGGTGAGACTTTTAAGAACACTTCTTCACCAACATTAAATTCCAAAGCCCTCCGATGGCGATCAACATAACTCTTCTGTCTACTTTGGGCTTCCTTAAGTTTCTCACGAGCAATAGCAACCTTTTCATTTGTGATCTGTACCAGTTCAGGACCCTCAATCATCTTTTCTCCGACCTCGTCCCAACATGTGGGAGCTCGACATTTACGCCCGTATAACAATTCAAAAGGTGCCATGTTGAAACTAGCTTGCCAACTATTGTTGTAGGCAAACTCCACCAAGCACAAGTATTCATCCCAGTTTCCCGTCCACTCAAGTGCACACGATCTAAGCATATCCTCCAGAGTCTGAATAGTACGTTCAGACTGTCCATCAGTTTGAGGATGGAAAGTAGTGCTAAATCTTATCTTTGTATCCCAAGCATTTTAGAAACCCTTCCAGAACCGTGATGTGAAACGTGGATCTCTATCACACACTATAGAAGATGGAGTACCATGCAATCGAACAATCTCACAAAGGAATATCTCTGATAGCTTACTCACCAAGTACCCTTTTTGAATGGGTAAGAAATGAGCAGATTTTGTAAGTCTATCTACCACAACCCAAATTGCATCGTTCTTCATACTGGTTCTTGGTAGACCAGTTACAAAGTCCATAGAAATATCATCCCACTTCCAGACAGGAATATCTAAAGGCTGTAATAATCCACTAGCCCGTTGATGTTCAATCTTCACTTGCTGACAGATCAAACACTGGCTCACATGTCTAGCTACATCTTCTTTCATACCGCTACACCAAAAATGTTGCCTCAAATCCCTGTACATCTTTGTGGATCCAGGGTGTATAGAATAAGGTGAACTGTGTGTCACACCCCGACCACGTATAACATACAAAACGTGGCGGAAACGTCGGGGAGTGTTGTAACAGAATTAATTGTTTCATAACCATGGCATACAAAGTTGTATTTTATTTATCAACATAAGAGTTACATTGTTTTAAACAGGAAATAAAGAGTTCAGAACATAATTAAACTAAGTCTATCTTCATTTTATGTCTCTAAGGCACAAGTCCGCCCTAGTGTCACGATCATCATCCTACGCAAAAGCTCCTGAAAACACATGTGAAAATTGGTACGTCAGCATAAAAATGCCTGTGAGATACATAGGTTTGTGAAAATAGGATTCATGACTTATAAGTTTAGAAAAAAGTTGTTTATCAAAAGTCAGTCATGAACCTTGTAAATTGTTTTGTTTTGTAAATCATTTAAAAAGCGATAAGATCAAATGATATGTATAAATAAAAGAATAATGTATGATTAAATGTATAACCAAGTAAAATTTGTTGTATAAAGTAAATTGTTTGTAAACCAAAGTCTTGTGAAAATCGTGTTACTTGTGTAAAATGTATAAGTCCAAATTGTATGATTTAAATAACGCTATGATATGTAATATAATACAAACACTTATATATAGGTAGTACCAGCGGCGTATCCACCATGCTTGTATCATATTACTCACATCTCGTTACTTAAGTCACTTAAACAAACCACCAATGTAATAAGTATATGTTTTAACCAATTTTCAAAAGTCCTTGTATAAATCATATCAAATGTTAATAGTCCAAAAGTAGTCAAGTAATGTGTAACAAATATTATGTATTGTAAGTAAAGTATTGTCACATAATCCAAATGTAGAAATGTACAAAACAAAGTATTTTGAATATATCAAAATGTTATGTTTTGCAAAGTAATGCATGTTACATTGATACAAACATTTATGTGGTAAGTTAACGCATACATTCAAGCCTTGAGACAGTCGGATAACCCTTTCAGTCAAGGTTATCAAAAGAAATGTTTTCGGATTCAGTCATTCCTTACATCCAAACAAACCCGGGATGTCAGGAATGGGATTTGTCAAGTCCTATGGTACCAGTACTTACTACCGAGCGGCGTAGCTAATGTTAATGAACGTATAAAAGTCTCGTTTGTGCAAACCAAATGTTATAGCAGTTGTATACATGTCATATGAAAACAATGTACTAAGTATGCTAAGTTAACATACAAAGCAGAAAAGTCATGTAAATCAATGTGCTAGCAAGCTATCAGTCAACATACATAGCAGAAATGTAATGTAAAACAATGTACTAAATATGCACACAATGGACATACATAGCATGAAATGTAATGTAAAAAGATGTACTAAGTACGCACACAATGGGCATACATAGCATGAAATGTAATTAAATCACGTACTATAATGTACTAACAAACATAGCAGGTATATGATGTGAAAACAGGAAAGCATGAAAGTAACAAGTAGGCACATGTGTTTCACCCCAAAACAGTTTGAAAACAGTAAAAGAGGGGTCTATGTACTCACTTGAGATTGCTCAGAAGTCCTAAGATAACCACCAAGCAATGCTAGAGATCACGGAATCAAACGGCACCTAATATAGGTAACTATGTTAATAAACCGGACCTATATCGGAGGATCGGATAGAATGAGGGCTCGTAAACCAAATGAGTATGGGAACTCATGTAGTATGGTTTAACAAAGCCTACATACTAAATGAAACCTAGCCTAAGTGTTTACGACCCATTACGACCCGTTTAGGTAGCTTATGCTACTTTAACGCGTCGTTCGCGTAAAACGCGTTTGGACCGCCTAACTAGTCCTATGACAAGTAACATATGACTTAACATGTCTAATATTGTTTTCAAATCAGTTTAGATGTCAAAAGTTATGTTACATATGTTTAAAATGAATTTTGGCATCAAAGGGGTATTTTGGTAATTTACCTAAGGCATATAAACTACCTATCATACAACTACTTAAACGAAGCGACCATAAGGTATAACCTCGGAAGGTTATTCCCTATATACTATGGTCACCTAATGTGTTTGGTCGGATCCTAATGATCGACCAAATGGGTCGGGTTCGAAGGTATAAGCGATTTATCAGATCGCTTACCCTTACGACCCTAGACAACGTGGTAATCAGTAGGCATAGTCACAAAGGACTATAACCATCGTGATTACAATCACGTTGCGAAGTTCAAACGAACTTCGCATTGACCATAAACTGGTCAATGCAGAAAGTCAAACAAAGTTTGACTTTCGGACTCGAAAAGCAATAAAAGAACGAAGGAACACTTACAAAGGGTCCCCGAATGCTAATCTAGATCAAAATAGCTCAGGTATGAAACAAAGGTTTCAACTTAGAGCACATTAGATCAGATTCTTGTGAGGAAAAGTGAAGGGTGGAGGTGGGTATTTATAGTTTTCGGTTCACCGTTAGGATCATTTCTTGGAGAAGAGGGAATGATCACATCCCTACACTTGTTGGAATGTTGTGGTAACTGATTTTGGCCACCATAAGAGATTAACATGTGGCACGTGACCTTTGGAGGGTGTTAGGGGCTGTTAATCATGTGTTTAAATGACCTTTTCTGATCAGAAGAGGCCTAGCGTGACGCCAAGGGGGCTAGGTGTCACGCTAGGGTCCCCCTGATCAGCAAACACTTTCAAATGTTCATCTTTCAGTCCCCGTTTCGTATTCAGGCCATTTCCAACATGTTTAAGGCTCGTTAAATCATTTTCAAGGCACCACAAGGATGACTAAACATTGTGGGCATGAAACATGCTCAAAAATATGCCGGATGTCAGTTCGTTTGGTCGTACGATCGCGATGTTCGCTTAATTACGACGGAATGCGCATAAGCGCGAAAAGTGATCTAAATTGCGTGACGAATGGATTTTTCTTATGCCAAACACTAAAATAAAATATTTTAGTGCTTGCATAAATTTTTGGATGTCCGGATGTATTCAGAACGTATGTTATGCGCGAAAATGCAAACTTGTGCACTTTTTGACGCTTTTAGTCCGTGAATGACCCAAAAGTTTATTTTAGCACACCGAACCCCTCAAAGCCTATTTCTAAGCTATATAAAGGATATTTAAGGTGTGTTTAACTTATGGTCATGTTCCGGAATGTTCGTTATAGTTCAAATTGGCATACTTTCGCAGTTTGTCAAATTTAGTCCCTGTAAGCGAATTAACTTGTTTTTGCCATACCAAAGCCTTTAAAACTTATTTCTAAGTTATGTAAAGGTTATTTAAGGTATGTTAATTATATGTTGATGTTACGGAGTATTTGTCACATTAAACTGGTTACGTTTACGCACCAGTTTGCGTATAACTCTCCAGAAAGCGATATAGAGTTTGGAATTGAATAAAAGTCAAAACATGAAAAATGTAAAACACAACCAAACAAACATTGGGATCAAATAACATTGTTTTATTGATAATAGAACTGTTCACAATGATTACAAGCACAGATGTTACACTGTGTGCCTCCGTCAGTAATGATTCACGAAGAGAGGAATCATCTGGCACACATAAACGCTTCCCACATCATATTGTTCCATGTTCATCCACTCGAAACTCAGATTGCTTTCCTACTCCCATATTTTGTAAGACCGCCCAAAGCTCACCATCTTCTTTTTGAGCTTCCTTTATCTGAGTGATGAGGTTCGGTTCGATCTTCAGTCTAGCCAAATAACCACCAGACTCACCAACTTGTATACCAATATCCATGCGTCTCAGGTCTGATTGAATTTGAGGTTGCACAGTCAAGCATGCCAAACCCTAGAATTCTTCCTACTCAGTGCATCTGCAACATTTGCTTTACCAGGGTGGTACTGAATGTTGGCATCATAATCCTTGAGTAGCTCTAACCATCTCCTCTGCCTCATGTTAAGCTCATTCTGAGTGAAAATATACTTGAGGCTCTTATGGTTGGTGAATATGTTACATGTCTCCCCATACAAATAATGCCTCCAAATCTTAAGTTCAAAAAGAACTTTCGCTAACTCTAGATCATGCGTTGGATAATTCACCTCGTAGGGTTTAAGCTGACGTGAGGCATACGCAATAACATTTCCATGTTACATGAGAACACAACCAAGCCCTTTCTTCGATGCATCACTGTATATATCGAATCCGCCTGTGCCAGAAGGTAGAGTAAGAATAGGAGCGAATACTAGCTTCTGCTTCAGTGCCTCAAAACTCTTTTCTCGATCATCGTTCCAAGTAAATTTTACCCCTTTCCTCAAGAGTTGAGTAAGAGGTAAGGCCAAAATAGAAATCCCTCTACGAAACGTCGGTAATAACCCGCTAGACCAAGAAAACTTCGAACTTCGGTAACTGAAGTGGGTCTGGGCCATTTAGTGATAGCTTCCACCTTTGATGGATCCATTGTGATACCTTCCGTTGATACAATGTGGCCTAGAAACGCCACTAGTTCAAGCCAAAAGTCGCACTTAGGAAATTTTGCGTATAACTTCTCCTGGCGTAAAGTTCCTAGAACAGTGCGAAGATGGTCCTCATGCTCTTCTCTAGTTTTAGAAAACACCAAGATGTCATCGATGAATACAATCACGAACCGATCCAAGTACTCATGAAATACTCGGTTCATAAGATCCATGAAAACAGCAGGAGCATTTGTCAAACCAAAAGGCATGACTAGAAACTCATAGTGACCGTACCGGGTACGAAATGTTGTCTTATGAACATCTTGATCTCTGACCCTCAACTGATGGTACCCTGATCTGAGATCAATCTTTGAGAAAAACTTCGCTCCTTGGAGTTGGTCAAAAAGGTCATCAATACGTGGTAAGGAGTAGCGATTACGAATGGTGATCTTATTCAACTCCCGGTAGTCGATGCATAAATGCATGCTACCATCTTTCTTCTTCACAAACAAAACCGGTGCTCCCCAAGGTGAAACACTAGGTCTAATGAATCCAAGTTCCAAAAGTTCTTGCAGCTGTTCTTTTAATTTCTTCAACTCCAATAGGGCCACACGATAGGGCGCTTTAGAAATGGGTTCATCTCTGGGAATCAAATCAATAGTGAGCTCTACTTCACGTTCAGGTGGTATCCCTGGCAATTCTTCTGGAAAGACATCAGAGAAGTCTCGAACAATAGGAACGTCTTCGACACGTGGTGTATCCACTAAGGTATCTTTAATAGCAGCTAAGAATCACTCACATCCATGGGATATAAGTTTTTGAGCTTTGAGAGCAGAGATGATTTTAATGGATTTTCGAGGTTGAGATCCTTGATAAATACATTCAGGATTCAGAATATCACCAAAAATGACTCGTTTGGAGTGACAATCGATGGTAGCTCGATGCATGGATAACCAATCCATGCCTAGCATGACATCAAAATCTCCCATTTGCATGGGATAAAGATTCGCTATACGAATAACATTTCCGACCACGAGCGGACAATCTTTATAGATGTGAGTAATAGCCGAAGGATTTCCCATTGGTGTAGAAATAACTAAAGCTTGATCCAATGGGGAAGGCGAAATTTTAAGATGTCGGGCAATTAGTTGCGAGACTATCGAGTGGGTTGCCCCAGTATCAAATAACACATACAAGTTACGCTCACCCAAATAAATACTACCCGAAACGGTACCTAATAAATTGATAAACAATAAGACACAAACGATTGTATGAAAACCATAAACAACTAAGCAAGCAAAAATAATAATACTAAAAGGAACATTTATCGGAGACGGTACCTGGAGCATTAGCAGCTTCCCCTGCAGTTAATGAGAAAACACGCCCTCCAGTAGTAGGTGGCACAGTAGCTCCCCTAGTGGCATGTCACACCCCCAAAATCCACATGCGGAGTATCACCGCTTGGAGGCGTGACTGACCAGGATCAAACCACTAATCATATCGAACAGGTACATAATTAATTGTAAAAGTCCAACCAACATGATTAGTGTCCAAAACAAACATAGTTAAGTTATGAGCGGAAGCATAATGTTTAAAACCAAATCAAGAGTTCAAATATCCAAATGTTTAACATGGCGCTCAGCTGTCCATGTCCCACAACGACTCTCCCTTGTGCAAGCTCCAGCTAAGTACCTATAGACCTGCAAAGCATGTAGTAACGAGTCAACAACAAGTTGAGTGAGTTCACGGTTGGGTGTTCGTTTTAAGTTGTTCCAAAAACAGTTTCCTTTAACTGGCGTTCCTGCCGTGGGGGTTACCCCATAGTTGAAAACGTGATTTGTTTAACCCTTTGTTTAACCCATTTACTCTGGCAATCCTGCCATGGGGGCTACCCCATGATAGTTATCTGGCATTTCGGCCGTGGGGGCTACCCCATGTATCCACTAGACTCGTTACCATATCGACTACTGACTGAAGTCATGTTTAAGTGCCCTGAAACTGTCAATGTCTATCAGCATTGACGTGCCCCAGATCCATTAGTTCACGCCCGTCCTCTACGGCACGGTGTGAGTCTTGTCAGACCTAAATAGCGCTATCTAACTAATGACCCGCTCGCCATTGGCCCGGCGATTAAGTCGATATAAAAAGGAGGGACTTCGTGATAGAGAGTTTTGGTCTAGTATAGTTATCTGTCCGTGAGGACGAGGAATTACATTCCTGAACCATTACTGTCCTACCCAAGAAAGGACGAGGAATCCATATTCCTTAACCCCATTCCCAACCCCTGGGAATCCCATGCTTTGTAGAGTGTGAACTCACCTTGGTTTGCTCGGCAGATTACACAGAAAGTCAAACCTAGCAGCTAGTGGTCAACCACGTCCTAACAGGGTTATCATACAAGTCAGGTTTTGGTTTCACAGAGTGCACACAAGTATCACGTAAGATAGCATGTAAGAACATACACACGGTTCATGGCAATCATAGATCGTTACGTTCAACATAATCAAGGTTGGGCTCGCACAAGCTTAATGGCCTTGTGCGAGTCGTCCATTAGAACCCAAATAAAAACTCAGCCCGTAATTAAGGAAGCCCAATACCTCTTCATGTATATACCCGGCCCAACATATAACAATTAATTCATCTTGTGCGATCAGTCTTGATTCCCAGCCCAATACATATAACATACGGCCCAATGACAAATAACCAAATACTCTTGTGCGACCCAAATGAGTTGTGCGATCAGGCCTGGCCCAACACGTATACCCGGCCCAACCAGTTTACTTAACATACAGCTTGTGCGACTATAACAGCCTTGTGCGACTGTGTGTGTCTTGTGCGAAGGGACTCTTTGTGCGACTAGGAGGTCTTGTGCGACTGAAGTCTCTTGTACGATCAAGATACTTGTGTGGTCAACAATTTTTCCTACTTTCATGGAATAGTTTACCAATCCCAATTAAATTCACTTGACCCAAAATAACAGTTTCCATACTTGTAGAAAATCAATCAACAACAAACAGTATCAAACTTAGCAATTATTCGATCAAACCAATTAATCCTCACTAATTCATATGAACTCTAATCCAAATTAAAACATGAACAATAATCATACTCATCATAACATTCAATCCGATTTACATGATCATACAACCGATTATAAACATCATCCTTCAACATGCAACCAAATCCGATAACAAGACCTGATAATCGATTAACATCATAAATTCAAAGCATAGAACATCGCAGCCGATTTAAACGAGTATTCGGTTCTCATTCATCATCTTAAATTCCAAATCATAATACACAACACTAAACTATTCAGATCCAAACATGTACATGGTCGATTGCATACATTCATATTAACATAACAATGCATTATTATGAAATCATCAAATCTCATACAGGTGAGCCGATTAACAAGAACACTTATCATTCAACATCATAATCTATCATGTTAACCGAAACCCTAGATCATCATGCAACTATATTAGCACACGCATCAAAACATCATCAAACAGGTATTCGATAAATCCAAACACTAACCGGATTAGAGATGATTGAGGGTTAATCCGAATGATAGACTTCGAGTGAGAGACTCTTTGTTGCCGTCGAGTTCAAGAGGAGAGAAAGAGAGCACTAGGGTTTGGTGTGTAATATGAAATTGCAACAAATGATTAACAAGCTCTCTAAGGGTGTGTGTGTGTAAGCGTATGAGGGAGTGGGCCGAACCCCACCTCGGGCTGCCCTTGGATCGGATGTAAGGAGTGTAGCCCAAATGGCTTGTGCGGCCGAGTGTGTGTGTTGTGCGTTTATCATACATACATTCACGAGCACGTAATAACATAACATTCACGTAACTATTCACTTTCATAAAAGTCACATATCGTACACATACGTTACATCAAAGTACAAAGATCGGTTTGGAAATACGAGTTGTCACATTATCCCCAAGTTGAAAGAAATTTCGTCCCGAAGTTTAGTACGTACTCACTGAGGAAGCTAGTTAAGTTGCATGATTTTCCTGGTTTTCCTGGGGTGTCACATCCTCCCCCCGTTGATCTGGAATTTCGTCCCGAAATTCCGTAGCTTCAGTCTCAGTAGTGGTTGTACCGTTTGCGAACAGTTGGGGATATTTTTGTTTCATCTGATCTTCGCGTTCCCAGGTGAACTCTGGGCCGCGACGTGAGTTCCAACGAACTCGAACGAGAGGTATCCTAGTACGCTTGAGGACCTTAACATCCCGGTCCGTGATTTCAACAGGTTCCTCGACGAACTGTAACTGTTCGTCGATCGTGAGCTCCTTTAAAGGAACTACGTGGGTCTCATCTGACAGACACTTCTTCAGATTTGACACATGGAAAACGTCGTGGACTGCACTGAGTTCTGCTGGTAAGTTCAGTCTGTAGGCCACCTTGCCTATTTTCTCGATGACTTCGAAAGGTCCAACGTATCGTGGGTTAAGTTTGCCCCGTTTCCCAAAACGAACCACACCCTTCCAGGGTGAAACTTTAAGTAGTACACGCTCCCCAACCTGGAGCTCTAGTGGTTTCCTGCCCTTATAGGCGTAGACTTTCTGACGGTCATGAGCTGCCGCCATTCGTTGTCGTATCTGAGCAAT
>JARYGA010059031.1:0-85835 GCA_030545235.1 Helianthus tuberosus | reverse complement strand
TAGCATGTGCACCTTTGTTTGGATCTTCCTATTTTACCCCTCCTGGTAGTTCCAAGACCCCTATTATTTACAAAAATGCCACTGCATCAATCTCAGCCACAAACCACTAAGATCTTGTGGCTGAGAATCGTTCTCACACTTTGAGGCGTTCTCTCCTGATCCTGTTCCTATATATATATATATATATATATATATATATATATATATATATATATATATATATATATATATATATATATATATATATAGGGTAAGGTTATTGTAAAAAATGTTAAAAGTGTGAGAAAGGTGAGAAATATTGTGGAGATGACATGTGTCCTAAATCTAAATTAATTCAAAAGGGTAAACAAATAATTTTATCATTAATTCAATTAATTAAAAACTTCCCATAACCGCCACCTTAATTATAGGAACTGGATTTTTTTTAAAAGATCTCTATAAACACCATGCAACAAGTATATATAACACCATTCAGCAAGTATATAACACCATTCAGTAAGTATATAACACCATTCAGCAAGTATATAACACCATTCGGTAAGTATATAACACCATTCAGCAAGTATATAACACCATTCAGTAAGTATATAACACCATTCAGCAAGTATATAACACCATTCAGTAAGTATATAACATCATTCAGTAAGTATATAACACCATTCATGGACTAAACATCTGATCGAAACATATTTTTTTCTCTATATAAGTATAGCAATATGGTACTCATATTAAAGATAAAAAGACGCTCATTATTATGGTGTAATTTTTTTTATAAAAAAGTTACGTATAAAAAGTGATTGACATTTAAAAAAGACGGGGGAAGTTACATGTGCATTAATGTTAGTTTCTTAATTTAAAAATGTTAAATTTACCTATATACCCTTAATCTAGAAAATTGATATGTTTAATAGTAAACATTATTTACAATTTTGCCATTATGATCTCAACCATTAGATCAAAGATCTAATGGTGTAGATTCTTTCTTACCTTTCTCACAAAAAACCCCCTTTTTTTTTACAGGAACCTCTACCTATATATATAAACATTCTTTAAAGTGAACGAGATGTTGCACATGGCATTCTTTGTAATTTATTATGGTTGATGTAGCATAAGAAATTGACACATGACATTTAGTGGGATTCTTTATTAGAATTAGATATCTATCTATATCCCTATCTATTCTCTATGTATTATATTATTATTAATTAACTAGGTTATTATCGGGCATTGCTTCCTGGACTCAAGAAAGTTACTTATATTATTTTTTTTATGTTTAATACATACTTAAAATCATACAAAAAGTATGACATATTAAATGTCTTCGCTATAAGAAGAGTTATAATCTTTTCGTGTCGTGCACGCGTTGAGAATTTGGTAACTATCACGAAAAACTACGCCCACTACATGTATAATTACAATTGATTTGTAGTTGATATTCAACGTTGCCCGCCTATGGATTTGCCTTCTTGGTATTTAATATATACCTAACTAGGTTATATACCCGTGAGCTTCACGGTATGGGTTGTGTTAAAAAAATTATATTTACAAAAGAAATTTTAAGCGTCATTTTTTCCACTTGACTCATTATATTTTAGATGACTTTCGACCCGTTTCATTTTAAGCGTCATTTTTTTCCACTTGACTCATTAAGAAAGAATACAACACAAAACGATTAATTCTTAAGATATGTAAAGATTGCCACTCTGGATTCTAAAATGACCAAAATCAATTTTGTTAATATGTACAGATTACTTGTATCTTATGCATGAGCTACTTATACATGAGTAATACTCGAGACTTAGGTTTCTTTTGATTTTACATAAACCTTTTTTGGTTTTACATAAAGTTTTTTTTTAGTTTAATATTTTAATCTTGTCAGTGTGTAAAAATTTAAAAAGTTAAAATATGATAAGTAGAGAAACCATTAGTAGTTTTATAAATACAAACGTCTCGCATACGTGAAGTACTCTATCCTCACATATAAGCTTTCGAAACCGGTCACACCTTTTAAAGCAAAGGACAATCAATAAGTTAGGCCATCAAGTTTAAAAAAATAACATATGGTGTGTATATGTACACTTTTTTAAGGTAGTATATAAACAAATGAATATAGATACATTATCCCATATGAGAACTCTATTGTGCCTCCACCTCCATCCCATACAACCTAACTTCTTTGTCCTTTATTTACTGTTGGATTAACATATTTATAAGCTGATGAAATTCCATCTTCTCATTTTCCAATGTGGGCATGTGATGTCACACCCCAACCGATGGCGGAAACATCGGGGTGCGAGCACTAAGCGTTCAGATTTGCTCATGAGATTTCCATAACACTATTGTTTCAATAAAGATTAATAGATTTCATGCAAAATTGTCCAACAAAAACATCAATACCAACATAAACCGCAAGTACCAACAAAACATCGAGAATGAAACATTGTTCTTAGTTTTAAATTAACTAGGTGAGTTTCTAAGCTTCATCCTAGCTTGATTCCATGTTACCAGCATCCTATCAGCCTGCAACATGTATTAAAATAGGGTCAGTACAAAAATGTACCGGCGAGTATACAAGTTAGAATAATAGCATAATAGATTAAAAACATCTCATATCCATAATGTAAGCAATATAAATAGTTTCAGCCGTGCTAGTGTCGCAGTCCACGCAGTGATAACCCAAGTATCCCGATGCTTTAGTATTTACCCAAGACTCAAGGTAAACTAGTATCCTCCTAACAATACCCCTTGAGAATAATGGGAGAGGTGCACCTCCTATAGCGCTACTATTGTTAAGGCGGAACTACACACCCTGGATTAAACGTCACATAGCACAAATAGAATACTAGAATGCACAAGTTTCACATACACGTAGGATAGAGTTTAGCTTGCAAAGTCTCAAGTTTCGTAGTTTAATAAAATACATGTTACATCCCAAAGTTTAAAGCAAAAAGGGATCGAGTATACTCACAGTGATTGCTTAACAGTATAGACTGTTATTGGATCAAAGGGAGCTCTTTTAGAATAAGCCTGGTTATATTACAACAGATAAGGGTCGGGTAGAAATGACGAGATTGCGTAAAGTGTCGGAACAGTCACTTGATCGGGTAGCTGTCCGATCGGATGGCTATCCGATCGGATTGCCACTCGATCGGGTGACCAATGAGTGAATGGGACGGGTGGCTGTCCGATCGGATGGCTATCCGATCGGGTTGCCACTCGATTCCAAGTGCCAAGTTTCAAGTTTGCTGGTTAAGTGCTTTGGTTACCTTGATCGGGTGGCTGCTCGATCGGATAGCTATCCGATCGGGGTTTCCAAAGTTTCATGTTTCTGAAACGTTTCTAAATGTTTGGAAAGTTATGAGACAAGCGTATCCGTTCGGGTTGCCGCTCGATCAAGTGGTCCTTGTCCCGTCTTATCACTTTGTAAACGTCTAAGTTTCTAGACGGCATGGTACGTATTGCGACAACAGTAAACTCATCATCTTACAGCCGTTCTGATCGGGTGGGAATCACCCCTGTCTAGTCAGTCGTCTATTTACAACAGTTTATGTCGGAATCCGTTCCACGGTCGTCTTCTCCGGCAACAATCCGTTTCCAACCTACTCTAGACTATTTATCAAGTCTACAGTCCGTTTATACCCGGATTCCACCGTTTAAAGTAATAAGATTGAATGGATGATGAAGAAAACTTAAGTTTTATTATAAAAATCCTAGATCTAGCTTAGATTTGGTGTAAAATACCTGAAATTCCTTAGATCCAAGTTAGATCTTATTAGGAATGACATCATATGGCAGTTTGTACAAACCACCGTGATGACATCATCCTCAAGAGCTTAGATCCGAGAGATTTCACGGGGAAAAGTGTGATTTCAAAGGTGAATCACGTAGAGAATGAAGTGTAGATCAAGAAAGTACAAGAATCTAGCCTGGAACGTACCGAAATCGCCAAGAAAGTGAAGAAAAGTGGTGTGTGTGCGTCTGCTCGAGTGAGGCTGTCACATCAGGGAATTTGGTGATGTGACATGCCTATTTATAGTGTGTGTGGAAGTCAAAGCGGTGTGGCACAGATCGGATGGCAGGCCGACCGAGTGGCCATCCGATCGGGTGGTCATCCGATTGGGTGGCTATCCGATCAGATGGTCATCTGATCGGATTGCCACTTGGCCAATCCCATCCTTTCCGCGCTCCCGTCTTTTATTCGTTTTGCGAGTTAGATTAAGCGTTGCGTATCATTTGGTAATAGCATAACTAGAATACATTATAAACACCAAAAAGTTTTCCAAGAATAATAGATTCCGCCAGTGACAAGACTCCAGTCTCTCGTTCAACCAAGAATCAAGTCTCAAGAGTCAAGCACCAAATAAGTATCTAGAATTAGACATTCCCAGTATATATAGACTTAGGCATTCCAAACATAGATTAGACATTCCAAGCACATAGAATTAGGCATTCAAAGCATAGATTTAGACATTCCAAACATATAGATTTAGGCATTTCAAGCATATAGATTTAGACATTCCAATCTAGCAAATTATCACACGATATATAGTACAGGGACTAGACTTTCCAATAGATAACGTTCAGGGGCTAAATCTGACAAAATCCTAAAGTTTAGGGACACTGGGCATTACAGTCTCCCCTCCTTTAGGAGATTTCGTCCCCGAAATCTTAGAAGAAGACTGTTCGAAGAGCTGCGGATACTTGGCATTCATATCACTTTTCAACTCCCAAGTGAATTCGGCGCCACGCTTTCCTTCCCATCGAACCTTAACAATGGGAATTTTGCTGCGCCTCAGACGCTTGAAAGCTTGATCCATGATTTCGACCAGTTTCTCGACAAATTGCACAACTTCATTTATTTGCAAGTCTTCGAGGGGAACCTACAGTTCCTCGTCGGCTAGGCATTTACGTAGATTGGACACGTGGAACGCCGGATGTACGTTGTTTAGTTCTTGTGGCAAGTCGAGTCTGTACGCCACCTTGCCAATCCTTTTAAGTATCTTGAAAGGACCCACATAGCAAGGAGCGAGCTTTCCCTTCTTACCAAAACGAACTACTCCCTTCCAGGGAGATACCTTGAGAAGTACTCGGTCACCAACATCAAATTCCAGAGGCTTACACCTAACATCAGCATAGCTCTTTTGTCTGCTCCTAGCCTTGATCAAGTTATCACGGATCTGAAGAATCTTATCCGTTGTCTCTGGAATGTTAGCTGTTGTTGTACGAGAACTCAATCAATGGTAAATGTACATCCCAGTTATCACCAAAGTCGATGACACAAGAACGGAGCATATCCTCTAGGGTTTGAATAGTACGCTCGGTCTGTCCATCCGTCTGAGGATGAAAGGCCGTGCTAAGATTCAGGTGCGAACCCATAGCGGACTGAAACGTTTGCCAAAGACACGAAGTAAAACGACCATCACGGTCAGAGATTATGTCAAGAGGTATGCCATGACGACATATAATCTCATCGGTATAGATTCGAGCAAGTTTCTCCACTTTATAATCTTCACGAATAGGAAGAAAGTGGGCCGATTTGGTCAAACGATCAACAATCACCCAGATACTATCGTGACCAAAAGGCGTACGGGTTAGTTTAGTAATAAAGTCCATAGCAATGCTATCCCATTTCCAAATTGGGATTTTGGGTTGAACTAAGAGTCCAGAAGGACGCTGACATTCAGCCTTCACCTTCGAGCAAGTGAGGCACTTAGAAACATACACAGCAATGTCCTTCTTCATGCCAGGCCACCAATACGTCATACGCAGATCCTGGTACATCTTATCGGCACCTGGATGGATAGAGTAACGAGATTTGTGAGCCTCATTCATAATAAGCTCACGCAGATTATCGCGAGCTGGCACCCAGATGCGATTGAGATAGTACTGAAGACCATCAGATTTAGTTTCGAGCTGATTAACGTTTGTGCCAAGAACTTCAACAAATAGACTTCCTTCATTAGCTAACGAATACTGAGCTTCACGAATACACGCATGCAGATCACTAGAGATACGAATAGCCTTAAAATGAGTTTTACGACTAAGTGCGTCGGCCACTACATTCGCTTTGCTAGGATGATAGCGAATCTCGCAGTCGTAGTCGTTAAGTAGTTCCACCCAACGCCTCTGTCGCATGTTCAGTTCCTTCTGGTCAAAGATATGTTGGAGGCTATTATGGTCGGTGAAAACCACACATTTTGTACCATACAGGTAGTGTCGCCAAATCTTTAACGCAAACACAACTGCACCAAGCTCCAGGTCGTGAGTAGTGTAGTTTTTCTCATGTACTTTGAGTTGACGAGAGGCATAAGCGATAACCTTATCCCGTTGCATGAGCACACAGCACAATCCACAGTTCGAGGCATCACAATATACCACAAAATCATCATTCCCATCGGGTAGAGTAAGTACGGGGGCATTACACAGAAGGGTCTTAAGAGTCTGAAAAGATTCCTCTTGCTCGGGACCCCAGGCAAAAGGTTTCTCTTTTTGTGTCAGCGTAGTAAGAGGTGCAGCGATTTTAGAAAAATCTGAGATGAATCGGCGGTAATAACCAGCCAATCCTAGAAAAGAACGAATATCAGATGCGGATTTAGGTGTACTCCAATTCTTCACAGCTTCGATTTTGGACGGGTCAACATGAATACCTTGCCTACTAATGACATGACCAAGAAATTGCACTTCATCAATCCAAAACTCACACTTAGAGAATTTAGCATACAGACGCTCACCGCGTAAGAGTTCAAGCATAAGACGTAAATGACGAGCATGATCAGCTTTAGACTTAGAATAAATAAGAATATCATCAATAAAGACTATAACAAAATGATCCAAATAGGGTTTACACACACGATTCATAAGGTCCATGAACACGGCGGGTGCGTTGGTCAACCCAAAAGGCATGACTACGAACTCATAGTGCCCATATCTAGTACGAAACGCAGTTTTTGGGATATCATCTTCGAGGACACGCAACTGATGATATCCAGATCGAAGATCGAACTTAGAGAAACAGGACGCGCCTTGTAGTTGGTCAAATAGGTCATCAATATGAGGGAGCGGATAACGATTTTTCACGGTAAGCTTCTTTAGTTCTCGATAGTCGATACACATACGAAAGGAACCATCATTCTTCTTGACAAATAGCACGGGAGCACCCCACGGGGAGGCACTTGGACGAATAAAACCTTTGTCGAGCAGTTCCTGTAGCTGACTGGATAGCTCTTGCATCTCAGAAGGTGCAAGACGATAGGGAGCCTTGGCGACAGGAGTCGCGCCAGGTACGAGTTCAATACTAAAGTCAACGGATCTAGGAGGAGGAAGACCAGGAAGATCTTCAGGAAAGGCATCGGAGAAATCACACACCACTAGAACGTCGCTTATGTTCTTCCCCTTGCCTTTTTGTTCCACCACGTGGGCCAAGAAGTCAAGGTTCCATTTACGTAAGCTTCTGCTCGCTTGTGTGCATGACATCAGCCTCAGTCCTTTTGAAGGTCGGTCTCCATAGACGTTCAAAGTATCACCAGATGGAAGAGGAAGACGAACGAGCTTATCATGACAAACAATCTCGGCATGGTTCTTACGCAACCAGTCCATACCTATAATGACATCAAAACTTCCCAAACGCATGGGTATGAGATTAATAGAGAATACGTGATCGTTAAAAGTCAGGGAACAATCACGAACGATAAAATTAACAAGAATCGACTTACCATTTGCAACCTCAACAGAGAACGACTCAGGTAACTTAGTGCGTGTACAGTTTATCAAAGACTCAAATTCCACGGACACAAAGCTTTTATCGGCACCGGTATCAAATAGAATCGAAGCATAAAGATTATTAACAAGGAACATACCATTCACCACATCATTGTTGTTGCGAGCCTGATTAGCATTGAGATTGAATGCTCGTCCACGAGCGGCTGCTTGTTGTTCCTAGTTCAGCTGGGGGCAACGATTACGAAGGTGGGTAGTATCACCACACTGAAAGCATGCACGAACAGCGTTGACTGGACTTGGGTTCTGTGGAGGAGCTGGAAGAGCTGCTTGAGCTGCCTGAGCTGGGGCTTGCTGAGCTGGCTGCACAGGGTTAGCTTGACGATAGTAGGGAGTTGTGTGACCATAGCAGTTACAGTTGGTACATAGACGAACTACAGAAGTAGCCGGATGATGGAAACTGCAAGTTGCACACTTGGGGTAAGACCCAATGTACTGTTTCTTAGTTTCTGGAACAGCAGGGTTAGCAGCAGTAGTAGCAGGAGCAGGTTTAGCAACAGGGTTTGCAGCTGGTACAATAGCATTGCATCCAGAACCCTGAGATTTCCTTTTCTTGTTCTTGCTGCCACTTGGCTGCTGGGTGACTTGATTTGCAGACTTGGAGGGAGCAGGAGTAGCAAACTGCTTATCACGCACACGGTTGTTGTTCAAACTTACTGCCAAACGATAGACGTCTTCAATAGTTCCAAGCTGGGCTGCCTCAATAGAATTGTGCATAGCAGGAGGTAGACCGTTGATGTACTTGGTTATCATCCGCTTAGGAGTCGAAACCAAGTGAGGGACAATCAAGCTCAACTGCTTGAATCGGGTAGTATAAGCCAGGTTATCATCACCAACCTGCTTCAAGTGCCAAAATTCTTCTTCAAGCTTCAACTGTTCATGAGGAGGGCAGAACTCAAGCATCATCAGTTCTCGTATCTCAGCCCATGGAAGAGCATAGGCTTCTTCATTAGTACGGATGTTTCTCTCATTCGACCACCACTCCAATGCTCTGCCTTGAAACATTCCCGTTGCACTCCTAGTCTTTAAATGTTCCGGGCACTCGCTGTTAATGAACGTAACTTCAATGCTGTCGAACCAATCAAGCATTGCGGTCACCCCATCACTGCCCGTGAAAGGCTTAGGGTTGCACGAGACAAAATGTTTGTAGTTGAACTTTGCAGACGTCGACTTCTCCGTCTTAGAGTCCACAGAGGATGGAGGAGTGTTTGATCCTTGGATCTCAGAGACGATCTTTGGCACAACTCGAGCGATCTGATCGGCCATGAAGGACATCATCTTTTTCTGTGACTTTTCCCTGGATCTCTTGAGAGTGTCGGATAGCTTACGAGACGACACCTACAGATCCAATCAAAAGGATCGTATAAGTATAGATTACGAAATCTCACAAAATAAGATTCACACACGATAGATAGATTAAAGAATCTAGATTTCGCACTGCAACTCATGACCTTCACATGGCACATTGTACGAAGTTTGGTCAATATGTCAGAAACGCTTATATATAGGAAGTACCAGCGGCGTATCCACCACGCTTCGGGCACATCGCCTCTGCCTCGTACTCGGTGTCATGTTACGTGTCGCAATTACCAAACGTAACAATTCACTCGTCATCATCATCACATAGATTGCCCAAATAGATTTCACATAGATTACTCAAATAGATTTACATAGATTAACTCAATAGATTATCATAGATTACGCTAGAGTGCACATAGTTCATACATAAATTTCCATAGGCTATACGAGTAGTCTTAGAGTTCACATAGATTTCATAGACTTCCCATAGATTGCATAGACTTCTCATAGATTACGTAGACTTTTCATAGATTAGATTTCAACACTCTTCACACCGGTCCGCAAACACTACGCCTCGCATGGCACTTGGTACGAAAGATGGTAACATGCCAGAAGCACTTATATATAGGAAGTACCAGCGGCGTATCCACCATGCTTCGGACATGCCACTTCTGTCTCGTATTTCCATGCCATTTAGTGTTCCACACCCACAACAACACACATATATCCTTCAGATAGATTTCACTTAGTACCTTAGTCGATCAAGATTTCCACATAGGTTACACATTGTATAAAGCTTCATAAATTTAGTTTGATCCTGAGATTAGAGTTAATGTTTTAGATTGCGTACACGCGTGTGATTTGTGTAAAAGTATTCCAAAATGAACGAAGAATTGAGTTTAAAACCACATACATAAAATCAAGATAACATAAAAGATAGGCTTATAAAACATAGGATTGTTCCGGGTAAAGGAACGGCGACTAACCAAAGTGATTCAAACTCCTTTCGAATTAAGGTAACGTGTCTTGACTTACTTAGGCAAATACGTCATCGATGTTAGGCCTACGATATTCGTCCTTTTAGTCATTTCACGTTCCTAATTGATCGGAAGTTACGAGACCTTGGCGAGACATAAAAATCATCAAAGAGTGGGACTAGTTATCAAGGTTTGAGTTTTACCGCTAACTTGACAACATCGTACCCTAATAGCGTTGGTACTTATCCGCAGACAAGACCTACTTAGAGTAATATGGAGATTTTCCATCAAGGTTCGGATGTCACTCCTGACTTGAAGAAAACCTCGTGTAAAATGCAAACACTGATTCACAGCATTTTCAAAGTATAAAGTGTATATTGTATCAGCCTTAGGAAAGGCATGTAAGTTTAACAGAGAAACTATGCTGCTAGGAAGCAGATACAGTAGAATGCATAAGTCTTAAACAACAAATAAGAGTCGAGATTTCCTAGAACTATAGACTAGGGCAAGTATTCCTACTCATCCTAATTCCCTACAGTTATGGCTCTGATACCAATCTGTCACACCCCAACCGATGGCGGAAACATCGGGTTGCGAGCACTAAGCGTTCAGATTTGCTCATGAGATTTCCATAACACTATTGTTTCAATAAAGATTAATAGATTTCATGCAAAATTGTCCAACAAAAACATCAATACCAACATAAACCGCAAGTACCAACAAAACATCGAGTATGAAACATTGTTCTTAGTTTTAAATTAACTAGGTGAGTTTCTAAGCTTCATCCTAGCTTGATTCCATGTTATCAGCATCCTATCAGCCTGCAACATGTATTAAAATAGGGTCAGTACAAAAATGTACCGGCGAGTATACAAGTTTGAATAATAGTATAATAGATTAAAAACATCTCATATCCATAATGTAAGCAATATAAATAGCTTCAGCCATGCTAGTGTCGCAATCCACGCAGTGATAGCCCAAGTATCCCGATGCTTTAGTGTTTACCCAAGACTTAAGGTAAACTAGAATCCTCCTAACAATACCCCCTGAGAATAATGGGAGAGGTGCACCTCCTATAGCGCTACTATTGTTAAGGCGGAACTACACACCCTGGATTAAACATCACATAGCACAAATAGAATACTAGAATGCACAAGTTTCACATACACGTAGGATAGAGTTTAGCTTGCAAAGTCTCAAGTTTCGTAGTTTAATAGAATACATGTTACATCCCAAAGTTTAAAGCAAAAAGGGATCGAGTATACTCACAGTGATTGCTTAACAGTATAGACTGTTATTGGATCAAAGGGAGCTCTTTTAGAATAAGCCTGGTTAGATTACAACAGATAAGGGTCGGGTAGAAATGACGAGATTGCGTAAAGTGTCGGAACAGTCACTTGATCGGGTGGCTGTCCGATCAGATGGCTATCCGATCAGATTGCCACTCGATCGGGAGACTAATGAGTGAATGGGATGGGTGGTTGTCCGATCGGATGGCTATCCGATCGGGTTGCCACTCGATTCCAAGTGCCAAGTTTCAAGTTTGCTGGTTAAGTGCTTTGGTTACCTTGATCGGGTTGTCACTTGATCGGGGTTTCCAAAGTTTCAAGTTTCTGAAAAGTTTCTAAGTGTTTGGAAAGTTATGAGACAAGCGTCACCTGATCGGGTGGCTGTCTGATCGGATGGCTATCCGATCGGGCTACCGCTCGATCGAGTGGTCCTTGTCCCGTCTTATCACTTTGTAAATGTCTAAGTTTCTAGACGGCACGGTACGTATTGCGACAACAGTAAACTCATGATCTTACAGCCGTTCTGATCGGGTGGGAATCACCCCCGTCCAGTCAGTCGTCTATTTGCAACAGTTTATGTCGGAATCCATTCCACGGTCGTCTTCTCCGGCAACAATCCGTTTCCAACCTACTCTCGACTATTTATCAAGTCTACAGTCCGTTTATACCCGGATTCCACCGTTTAAAGTACTAAGATTGAATGGATGATGAAGAAAACTTACGTTTTATTATAAAAATCCTAGATCTAGCTTAGATTTGGTGTAAAATACCTGAAATTCCTTAGATCCAAGTTAGATCTTATCAGGAATGACATCATATGGCAGTTTGTACAAACCACCGTGATGACATCATCCTCAAGAGCTTAGATCCGAGAGATTTCACGGTGAAAAGTGTGATTTCAAAGGTGAATCACGTAGAGAATGAAGTGTAGATCAAGAAAGTACATGAATCTAGCCTGGAACGTACCGAAATCGCCAAGAAAGTGAAGAAAAGTGGTGTGTGTGCGTTTGCTCGAGTGAGGCTGTCACATCAGGGAATTTGGTGATGTGATCGGACTATTTATACTGTGTGTGGAAGTCAAAGTGGTGTGGGACCGATCAGATTGCCACTTGGCCAATCCCATCCTTTTCGCGCTCCCGTCTTTTATTCGTTTTGCAATTAGATTAAGCGTTGCGTATCATTTGGTAATAGCATAACTAGAATACATTATAAACACCAAAATTTTTTCCAAGAATAATAGATTCCGCTAGTGACAAGACTCCAGTCTCTCGTTCAACCAAGAATCAAGTTTCACGAGTCTCAAGAGTCAAGCACCAAATAAGTATCTAGAATTAGACATTCCCAGTATATATAGACTTAGGCATTCCAAACATAGATTAGACATTCCAAGCACATAGAATTAGGCATTCAAAGCATAGATTTAGACATTCTAAACATATAGATTTAGGCATTTCAAGCATATAGATTTAGACATTCCAATCTAGCAAAGTATCACACGATATATAGTACAGGGACTAGACTTGCCAATAGATAACATTCAGGGGCTAAATCTGACAAAAGCCTAAAGCTTAAGGACGCTGGGCGTTACATGTGCTTCCATTGCCATTCCCAAACCGCTTTACCATTCAAGCACGTAGTTAACCCATTTGACCACATCCTACAAACACACATACACGTGGCAACAATGTAAAAGTAAATATTCATAATTAAAAGATTAAAAAAACATCATTTACTTAAGGAAAATTAAAGTATAAAAAGGTGGGTATAGGTGAGCCGGACAACACACTTGCTTCAGCAGCATCAATCGGCTTGACCCATTGCAACAGTTGCACATGACCACTGAACATAGACCTATTAGAAGGAAAAAAACCAATTAACCAACATTCACTAAGAAAAAAAGAATTGTAACGTCACCCTATGGTTCTTACTTGCTGCTGAAGGTCTCTTCTACTCTTGCGGTTATCATTTCTGCAAGTTATTCTTCTCAATAAACTCAAAGATATCTGGTTTCATAAGCTGAAAAAAGGAGTTAATGAGTAATCATAAAGAAAGACCTTCACAAAACCATATTCTATATGATGCAACTGTTTCGCCGCGAACGTTTCGACGCGAACCGTTTCCACCAGTACCGTTTCGAATTGAACCGTTTCGACGTGAACCGTTTCGGCGCGAACCTCCATCACCATTAAACTCCGAACACTGACACTGGTGTACCATTATCATCACCTTCTTCGTTGCCATTTGAGTGATAAACGAAGAAGAAGAGAATCTGATGGTTTTTTGAAAACAAAGAAGAAGCAAAACTTTATTGTGACGATTTGTTTTGTCGCAACTTGCATTCTCCATGTATCCACTGTGCTTGACACACAACTTTGTGGAAGTGATTTGACCATTTTTTTATCATTGCATTTTCTTAACAATAAGTTGTGATGCTGAGTTGAAGAAGTTGTAATTTTAGGTTAAAATATTGTTTGAAAAGGTAATTGAAATCATTTCTTTTTGAAATGGCCCCAAATCGATATTGCTGTAGTTTTAATGTTGCATTTAGTATTGTGGAATCAAGTACAGCTAGTGGTGATTTCTTTCTACTTAATGATTCATTGTCGAGCAAGTTTTGAATGTTCTAGGCTATGTGATTATTCAAAAAAAAATCTGATCCGACCTGACCCGAAACCCGTTCTGACCCGGACCTGTTTCAACCCGAACCCGTTCCGACCCGAACCCGTTTTGACCCGAACCCGTTCCGACCCGAACCAAAACAACCCTTTTTTTTAATTGACCCATTTTGACCCGAACCCATTTTGACCCGAACCCGTTTTGACCCATGACCCAACCCGACCCGACCCGTTTGCCAAGTCTAGAAAAAAGTGTTCGTTGGAAACACAACCCGTCGTGGTTTTGACAAAAATAAGAAAATGAATCGTCTCAACCAGAACCGGTATATAAGTGAGGTCTTACATCAGCAATCAGCATAAAAAGAAATTACCTTGCTTGGAGCTTTCCCCCAAACCAATGACTTCCC
This sequence comes from Helianthus tuberosus, assembly GCA_030545235.1. Classification (NCBI taxonomy): domain Eukaryota; kingdom Viridiplantae; phylum Streptophyta; class Magnoliopsida; order Asterales; family Asteraceae; genus Helianthus; species Helianthus tuberosus. Next base: position 71,472 of record JARYGA010059031.1, on the reverse strand, counting down.
ATTTGCTCTACGGAATTCTTGCCGTTGTCGGTCACAGTCATAATTGATGTATATGCACAGAATGCCTGCTATTAGGATGGATCTTGCTAGCTGTACCCAATAATCCCAGTTTCTAGTTTCTACACCTTTATTTGTATAAAAATACTTTTTTTTAATTTCATTTATAAAAAAATCACCTGCGGTCCAAGATTAACAGGATGGTTGACGAGGTACATGCCAGGGGAAGTATATATAGAAGGAACCCAAACCAAACATCCCCAACAGATATAAAAACCAGCTGCCAATGTAATCAATATATATTGTAAGAATATGATGAAAAAACATGACAACAAAATACATACGTACTAACATACATACTTCGATCATGTGCAATATCCATTGTGTTCCAGTACCCAGCTTCCCACCAAAAGAATTTGTAACGTAAACCAACATCAACACGGTATTTACAAGCATGGAGTCTGCTACTTTGCCGTTTATTTCATACTGGATTACACATTGCAAGCTTATCAACCCGTTTCACAAATTTACGCATGTAATATCCAATAAACTGATATTAATGTTTTTGGGCTGCTTACCTGCTTTATGCAATAGGTGACAGCAAGAACAGCCCATGACATCATCCCAAATCTGCAGTTTGTGAAAACTTTAATATCAAAGTTCTTGCCAATTCGGGGATACAGTTCCATGCCCTATGATACCAACAAACATATAATGTAAGAACCAATAATTAGGGTCCATATTGTCCAAATAAAAATAAAAAACAAAAAGTTCAGGGATTCTCACCCAATAGAAATTGAATATTATGTTTCCTGATGAACCAGAATCAGTGGAAGAAGGTGCCACATGCCCCTCTATGTATATGTTAGGATCTGAGTTTTTTTTTGATTGTGTATTTGTTTAGAGATTAATGAAGATGAACAAGTAATTGCAGCGGAATTAAAATGAAAATAAACTTTGCACACAATCAAACAGGAGAAATGCTTTCAACACAGATTTTAACATAGAACCGAATGATTGAATTCATTTCAAGATTCAATTACAATGCATGCATGTATAACAAACTCTCCCTCAGCCTGAGCTCAAAGTAATTGCTCGTACAGGAAGACAAGTGGTGAAAGAGCTGATAGAACAGTACAGGGTACTGTTCTATTTATAGGCACGAGCAAACCACTGAAGCATCTTGGCTGATGTCACCATGAAAGTGACATCTAACCTCCTAACAACCTGAAAATACTGATCTAATACAAGCACTGTTTAGCTAACTACTGATTACTATACATTACAAAAGGAAAGACTAAACTACTGCTTTCTCTTTCCACTGTTGTGACTCCAGCAGTACATTGTTTTCTTCAGCAGTGCTTGACCCATAACAGTAGATTGATCATCAGGGCTTTAGTCTTCATCAGTCTTTATACTTGATCAGTTGTTGTAAGGCAGCAGTTGTATATGGACAGTGGATACAAGCCATCAGTTGTTAGAAACACTTTCAAGGGGAAAGTTGGAATACAGTAGTGCTTATGCTGGATCCACTGCTCTGATCCAGTTTTGGCTTTAATCAACTGTTCCTTTGGTAGGGTTCAATCCCAACAATCTCCCCCTGGAACAGATGATGCCAAAACTCTTCATTATTGTGAATCTTTATTGCCTCATCAACAGTTGCCTTATTTGTCCTTTAAGTTGTAACTCAAAGTCCAGGGCATCTGTATCATCCTCATCCCTGCACAGTGTAAGATCAAGGAGATCTTGCAGATCTTCAACACTTAGGCCCATTGCTTGTTCCCTTGATATTTTCTTCATTTCACCACTGGATTTGATCAGAGTCAATACGTGGGACTGTTTGTCAGTTTTCCACTTTAGTATTTTTGAATCCAGTGGGTTTCTTGGGAGATTTTTATTTGAAGATGAGTTTGGAGATGGTGGCCTTGTGATAACGGCCTGAGCAGTGCTTTGAGCTTTAGCAAGTTCAAGGTTGTCAGCTATCAATTGTTTGAGGACCATTTTCATAACTTCATCACCTGCTGCCAAATCCTCTGGTGTTTCTGCATCCATATGTTTTTGTCTCCTTCTTTGATAAAGGAGTGCACCAGGTGGAGCAGTGGTTTTCCTGACTTGCAGTTTTTGTGGTCTTGTTGTGACCACTGCTTCAGGATAGTCAGGCTTTTGTGGGATATTTGGATTTTTCTTTCTTAATTCTTCCAACTTTTTGTAGCTGGCCCTGACTTTGTCTTCTTTCCACCTTGTCACCTGATTTCTTGACCTAAAATCAGCAGTAATAAGTTCCTATTTCATTCTCTTCAGCTCTAGCACCTTATCAGGTACATTCTTCTTGTATTTTGCCCAATCTGGAGGAGTATGTTTAACCTTGTTTTTGATCATATCTTGAATTCTGGCTGCTTCACTTTCAAGCTCTTTAATGGTCCATTCTTTACACATGTACTTTTCTCCCTTGTATTTCTTGTAGGTCATGATGTTATCAAGATAGTCTTTTCTCAAGGTTTCATCTGCTCTTTCTGATAGTTCCTGAGAAAGGTTTTTTGCAAACTGCTCTAAAGTTCTGACTTGTGTGAGCAAGAATTGATAATGCCTTTGAATTTCTTTGTCAGATTTTCCTTGTGAGTTTCTTTTAGAGATATCCTCCGCTTGTTGAGCCTTTACTTTCAAGTATTCTTCAATGTTATTAGGCCTAGGATATCCTTCAACAGATGGCAAACTCCTTTTAGCAGGGTCATCTTCAGAGTAGAAAGATTTGATCTCTTCTCTGACTGCTATAAGCTCTAAAGGATATTGGACACCTGTAGGAGTAATGGCAGTGATTGGTTTTTGAACTTGGGCTGAAGAGAGAGGGACAGGCTTTGGAATAGTAACAAGTGACAATGGTTGTGAAGATGTTTGTGGTGGTGAAGGGTCATCATTGAGTATCATCCTTCTCCTTTTGGGTTTAGGAGAGGCTGGTGGTGTTTTGGATGGTTGTGAAGTGGTGATTTGAGTGGTGATGATTGAAGTGGAAAGTGGCTGACTAACAGCTGTTGAAACAACTGGTGTTTCAACCACTGTTGTCATTACAACTGATGATGTGTCATCAGCTGTCTTTTACTTTTTAGCAGGTGGTGAAGGTGGTAATGATGATGTTTTTGGTGGTGAGGTAATTTTTGGTGGTGCAGTGGTTGAAGTAGGAGCAGTGGTTGTAGTGTGTGTTGAAGTGGTGGCAGTTGTTTGGGTAACAGTTGTTGAAACCACTGAAGTACCAACATTTGTTGATACAACAGGAGTTTTAACATCTGTTGGTTTGGGAGATTGATGTGTGGAGTTTTTAGGAGGTTTGGGAGTATGTTTTGTGGATCCGGATGGTGTGTGTTTGGGTTGCCTCACTTTTCTAGTGGGATTCTTTCTTTTTGGCTCAGGATTTTCTTCATCCTTTGGCTCAGAAATACCCTACTCATTCATTTCCATAAAAACTCTCTTCTCCTGATCAAACCTTGCTTTATCCTTTGCCTCCCTATCCCTTTTTACCCTTGCTTTTGCATCAGCAATGACATTTGTGGTTACATCAATCTTTTTAGTACCATCTGGCAAGGGGATGTCTGCAAGCATACTTGAGTTGTCTGGTGTAATGTACAGACCATCTTCATATCCCTTCTTTTTCAACTGCTTCATTTTCTCCCCCTTGTTGGCATCAGCTGGTGGTGGGTTATCCACAAAGATGACAGAGGGAAGAGCAGTGCCAGTGGTGTTCAGTATATAGGCCTTGATTGCCTTGATATCTGCCTGGGTGTCTTTCAACCTTGCTTCCATGAGATTTCTGATCTTTTGAACTTGTATCTCATGTTGCTGATCAGCTAATTCTCTTTGATGGTGTAGCAGAGGTTGAAACAAACTCCACAGCTCATCTGGAGTAGAAACAGATGATGGAGCAGCTGTTAGAGTTGATGCAGCAGTGGATGGTACCTTTTGTGCTTTCAACAACTGTTGCAGCATTTCTTTGATTTCTGCAACAGATGTATCCAGTTTGTCAACTCTAGCCGTCAATTCTTGGAACATTAAACCATCACCCAACTTAATGGGATCATCTGATTTCCCACTAACAGTGGTTGTATCAGTGGTTGTCTTAGGGAAAATTTCCCAAAAGTCATCCAATGATGCCCCTTGTTCTCGGTAATGGGGACTTCTTTCCTCAGCAATTGATAACCTTTTAAATGAACCAGTGGTTGGAACAAACACACCAGTGGTTATCAGAGTTGCTGGAGAGGAAATTGCCTTCAAGGAAGTCTGATTGATGAAACAACTGGCCAGGTGTAGATCAGTGGATCCAACACCTGTAGTTGCTGCTTCACTTGAACTACTGACAGGAAGTACTTGTACTTCCTACAGTGTAACCTCCTCAGGTGTTGTTGGTGGGTTAGCAATGATTGAAACATCAGACCCAGTCACTTGTTGGGGTATATTCTCTTTTACAGGTGAGTGAAAAGGACTGGTTTGGGTCTTGTTTAAATCAAGAGCATCCAACAAGAGTTTTGTTTGTGGGGGGAATTGTGGCAGTGAGTATGGGTGTAGAAAGCGAATTTTCCCCGGGCATTGGGCTGTCGATAATGGAAGCAAGTGATTCCAGAGCATCATATTGTGGTGTCCCTATTCTTACAACCTGTTCTTTTTTAGAAGAAGTAGGAGGAGTTTGAGGCATGGGTTGAGATCTTTCTACCATCTGCTGTGAGGAAGTAGCAGCAGTGGTTTCTAGTGACTTTGGTGTTGTCACTGGCAGTTGCTCTGGGATCTCATCTTCTAGAGCTGCCTTTTTAGTAGGTTTGGGGGGCTTTTGTGTTTTCTTTTGTTTTGGTCTTTTGGTAGATTTAGGTGTGGGTTTCATAGCAGTTGTTTTGCTGCTGTGATCACCTGGAGCAGTGGGCTCATTAGCAGGTGCCTGAGGAGTAGTGGTAGCTGTTAAATTCTGCTCAGGAGCCTCTGCTTTTGTTTTAGAAGGCTTTGATAATCTTGTAAAAGTTTTAGGTGTTAAGCCATTTATTTGATAAGGTTCACCTTGGATGAGAACATGAGCATCATCCTTTCCAAATTTCTTTTGAAAATAAAAACTTAGGAACCTTGGAAATAGTAAAAATGATTTGTTAGTAACATTTTTGACCAAGTCATCAAAGATCTCCTAGGAGTAGTTAAAATTTTCTTTATGTAAAATAGCATAACCCAGGTATTGGATCTTCAATGGTACTTCATTAAAAGCAGTTGTTTTATTTGAAACACACATCAAGAGGGTATGGAATAAAAGTCTTGTTGCAGGAGGAAAATTTCCCTTTTGTAAGGTGTCCTTTTTCATTTCCTCAGCATACCCTCTTTCTAAAAAATCTGTTTGATAGTCTATTTTAGAAAGGAAGTTTTTCCTTGAAGATCATTCAGTTCAAAGACTTCTGATAGACTCTGTGGTGTGATTTTAACCGACTTACCCTTTATCGAGGAATTGATGGCTATGACTGTTTCGTCTTGAGATTCAAGTTTTGCATTCTTCTAAAATTCTCTCTGGGTTGCCAGGTAAATCGGAGCATCAGCAGTCAACAAAGTTTTGTACTTTGAAGACGAAAGAGCATCTTTGATGGAAGTGAAGGTTTCAGTATTACTTGGTTTTATCAAGAGACCCAAGTAGTTATGGGGAGCTTTGTATGGAATTTCTATGTCTTTTTGAGTGGATTTCGGAGAGGATGAAGACGGTGATTTTGCCATTTTGATGAAGAAGAATGATGAATGATTTGAGAGAAATGGATGATAACTGCTTTGAGAAAGGAATTTGTGAATTCGGTTCGACAGTAAAAACCCTGTTTGGGGGGTTTTGCTCAGGGTTTTATAAAGGAAAAAGTGAATGCTGATGTGGCAGCGGTTACAAAAGATCTGACCGCTATGTATTGTCCACGTGCCAACCCCTGATGAGTAATGGAAGACAGTTGTTTTATGAAACCACTGATGGAACAATACCAGTGGTTATAACGGTTACAATGAAAACAGTGGATGACTTTAAGCTATCAGTGGATGAAAACACTGATTTTGAACAACAGTGATTACCAAAGAAATGAGAAAACAGGGGTTGACTTTCAGCAGTGGACAGCTTTTAGTAGAACAGATGTTTGAAAACAGTGGTTATGGCAGACTTTTAAGGATTTAATGAAAATTTCATTTTTGACTACTTTTAAGGATGGATTTTTGATTTTCTGAAAACATTTTAATGCTTTTATTCATAAAAAAACAGGATTTTGCCTGTTATTCCATGTTTAGCATGCCAATCCTAGAGATCAAACTTTCAAAGGTAGATGTGTCTAATGCTTTGGTTAGCACATCTGCCAGCTGATCTTTAGTTGGAACATGGTGCAGAGAAATCAAACCTTTTTCATAGCAATCCCTCACAAAGTGATGTCTGATATCAATGTGCTTGGTGGTTGAATGGGAACTGGATTTTTGATGATATTTTCTGCTGCCTGGCTATCCAACATGAGTGGTGTCTTTAGGGCAGTGCAGATGCAATGATGCTAAATGCTTTGGCATCGAGTTTGAATTATTGAAAATCAGTTTCAGTATAGTTTTTAGGTTTCTTTGGTTCGAACTTCTTTGTATCCTCAGCACTTGGCACCATAGGAACATGTGGTCCAAAAACAACAGATCTCCAACATCCGGTATTTTGTTGAGCAAGGATGTGACCCATCCTTCTCTCCCAGATGTTGTATTCATTTCGTTTCAACATGGGTGGTTTGAAAAGTGAACCGATGTTATTGTTAGCATCTTGTGATTGTGACGTCATCCTGGTTGTTTTACAGGTACTGATTAATCAACTTTGCTCGTGATTAAACGTTACTCTGTTTTTCAACAAAACGAACAACTATCAGTATCAACGATTGTGAGCTGAACTATTTATGTCAAAATGATTGTTAGATCAAATTTGACTGTCCGAGCTCTGATACCAATTGTTAGGATCTGAGTTTCTTTTTGATTGTGTTTTTGTTTAGAAATTAATGAAGATGAACAAGTAATTGCAGCGGCATTAAAATGAAAATAAACTTTGCACACAATCAAACAGGAGAAATGCTTTCAACACACATTTTCACATAGAACCGAATGATTGAATTTATTTCAAGATTCAATTACAATGCATGCATGTATAACAAACTCCCCCTCAGCCTGAGCTCACAGTAATTGCTCGTACAGGAAGACAAGTGGTGAAAGAGCTGATAGAACAGTACAGGGTACAGTTCTATTTATAGGCACGAGCAAACCACTGAAGCATCTTGGCTGACGTCACCATGAAAGTGACATCTAACCTCCTAACAACCTGAAACTACTGATCTAATACAAGCACTATTTAGCTAACTACTGATTACAATACATTACAAAAGGAAAGACTAAACTACTGCTTTCTCCTTCCACTGTTGTGACTCCAGCAGTACATTGTTTCTTCAGCAGTGCTTGACCCATAACAGTAGATTGATCATCAGGGCTTTAGTCTTCATCAGTCTTTATACTTGATCAGTTGTTGTAATGCAGCAGTTGTATATGGACAGTGGATACAGGCCATCAGTTGTTAGAAACACTTTCAAGGGGAAAGTTGGAATACAACAGTGCTTATGCTGGATCCACTGCTATGATCCCGTTTTGGCTTTAATCAACTGTTCCTTTGGTAGGGTTCAATCCCAACAATCTCCCCCTGGAACAGATGATGCCAAAACTCTTCATTATTGTGAATCTTTCTTGCCTCATCAATAGTTCCCTTATTTGTCCTTTAAGTTGTAACTCAAAGTCTAGGGCATCTGTATCATCCTCATCCCTGCACAGTGTAAGATCAAGGAGATCTTGCAGATCTTCAACACTTAGGCCCAGTGCTTGTTCCCTTGATATTTTCTTCACTTCACCACTGGATTTGATCAGAGTCAATACGTGGGACTGTTTGTCAGTTTTCCACTTTAGTATTTTTGAATCCAGTGGGTTTCTTGGGAGATTTTTATTTGAAGATGAGTTTGGAGATGGTGGCCTTGTGATAATTGGCTGAGCAGTGCTTTGAGCTTTAGCAAGTTCAGGGTTGTCAGTTATCAATTATTTGAGGACCATTTTCATAACTTCATCACCTGCTGCCAAACCAAATAAGAAACTAATAAACATAGGAATTGAACACAATTAAGTGAGAAGCTTTCGACAACAGCTTTTGTCCCACAAAGTAAATAGCGGGGAGTACAATCGAGCCTAATGCAAACCGCACACAAACCACAGTAAGAATTCGATTAGTCACATTTAATGAAGAATACGGCTACGTCTACATATGAATGCATAGTTAATGTTTTGATAGATAGACGAACTTTATCATGAGATTACGAATGAAACTAAATAGATAATTTACTAAATTGATACAAGACTAAAAAAAAGGTCCTTGGTTAACTTTTTTTTTATGTAGATCAAGTGGGTGCAAACATATTTGATGACATATGTTAAATGGGCCTTTAAATTTCATCGAAAAAGGAAAAAAATGCATAAGAGGGTACTAACAACAATGGCAGCAAGACACATTTGCTAAAATAATAACCAAACAAAGGTATTTCAAAAAAAGAAAAAAAAACTTACAGCAAGACACTTCTTCTCCTTCATCAAACGAATTGGGATCAAAATGATCGGCCGTCACCACTAATTTGCAGAAAACGATCGACAACTTTCTTTCCTTTCTCTTCCAGTTCTAATCACACAGTAATCCAGTACTTTTTAGAGAGAACTAAGCAGAGAAAGGTTGGTTTGAATTTTAAAATCGTGAGTTTTTGTTTGTTGTTGTGAACCATTAAGGGTTTCTGTAGGAGAATATGAAACAATACTGACAAACTCAAAAGTTGATAGTGAGAGGACAGGGTAATGGGTTTCTTGGGATGAGTAAATGGAATTCAAATTCAAAAATTGAATCCACAGAGTTCTGGCCGCCTAAATTCATCTTTTATATTTTCAATTTTTAAGATATACTCTCGGGTTATTAGGAGATGTTGTAATAACTAATATATTTTTCTTATACACATGAATTATGTTGTGATTAAAGCTCACAAATATGAAACTCTACAATGAACCTGTTTACCAATTAAAAGTTCAATATGATGCATACAATGCTGATTGTATTTAAATTACTCAAATCAAACTGTAAAACTAAAGCAATTACGTCGTAAAAACGCATATTGAACCGAATTACTTGACCAAACAACCTCCAGTTGCATCCAAACATGGTAGACCAGCACCCAATCCTTCGAAAACCACCACCCAAACTACTATCATCGTCAATCATCACTTGTCCGGCGATCGGAGGTCATCTCCATCGTCGGTAGTCACCACCACAGCTTCTATTCGTCTAAAAAACTAACATCCACCATGGTTAAACTTTAAATCTGACCAAAACTACCAACTATAAATCGAAATGAATATTACAGATACCCAATCTTACCTCGTCGTGGATTTGCACCCGGTGTCTTCCATTGTCATGGTCGAAGTCAAGAACCACCACCGCAAGTCACCACAGTCGCCGATTTGTGGTTCCCAGCCACTATTTTTGCTATATGTTTTCGAATATTAACAAACCCCAAGTGTAAAATCAATTATTAAAAAAACCCATTCTAAACAATTATTAACAAACCCCAAGTAAAATCAGAAACTGTACATGTAGCAGACGTTGGCCTCGAATTAGAGCTTCATTCGAGCCATTGATGAACTTCTAAAGGGAGGTTGCAGGCACGGTTATCTTTCCAATCTGATTTATAAGAAAAGAAGATTAGGGCATCCACTAAAGAAAAAGAAAACGCACAAAAGAGACTATCAGTGACCAGATTTCTTATAATCAAACCATGAAACCCACCTCAAGATGCCATAAACCCACCTTGAAGATGCAAGAAACCCTAAATCTACAATCTACAAAATCGCATGGAGAGAGAGAACGAAAATTTCATTTGGATCTGGATTTGAGGGAGAGAGAGAGAATGAAAATGAAAAAAAGGCATTTTAAATTTGAAATGAAAGTTAGGGTTTGATATTTGCTAATTTACACATATTTTAGTCCCCCATTTTATACCCATTTTATGCGTTTTCGGCCGTAAAACCGTCATTCGGATACTTAATTATGTATACTTTTGTTTACAGGCCTAAAACAGCATACCAAACAAGATGATAGTGAAAACGAGGACTTTCCGGACAAAACGACAAAGCTGCGAACATTTTGTTAGAAAACTGACCTGGGCGATTGGAACGGTCGTGCGGTCTGAGGAACGACCGTGCATCTCCGACATATTAAGACCAGCCCGAAAATGAACGAGGGTGCAACACGGCGTGCAAGGCAATCCCGGTGACGCACGGTTGTGCCATATATTGCACCCCGTGCGGATCCGATGTTCAGCCAAACCCCGGTGATGAACGACCAGTGCATCAGTCTGTGCAACAAAATCCCAGAAACAACGGTCGTGCCATATAAAGACCGGTCGTGCGAGACCGAAGACTGGTCAAGATCTGTGACGTCATGCAGTATGGTGCACCATACCTCCAATAATGCAAAAAGTGAACGGTCGTGCAACAGGACGCACGACTGTGCAACATCAAAATTATGTAAAAACTTGCAGAAACATTCTGCTCATAACTCTAGACATTTTGGAAGCGATTCTGGCGATTTTCAGGCTTCGGAGGCTTCTGCTTTCACCCAGAGTCAATCCACATTGTGCCGATTAGCTTCGTTATCTTCCAGATTCTTAATCTTATGCTTGTTTATGGTTTGGTTTTCTAATCTTTCCATGATTTTGTTAATCTTTCAAGCATTTAGATTAATGTTTATGTATTATTGTAGTCTTTGGGCAAAAACACAACAATCCCTTGCTTGATTATAACCATTAGTATGTTAATCTTTGTTTGTAATGACATTTAGAAGTATTTTCTATGTTAATCTTTGATGATTAGTTTGCAACCTTGTTATTGATATTGATTTCTTGATTATAAGTAATTGTGTTGGATGATTGGTATTTGGTTAGTTAAGATAGTTGAAAAATGAAGCTTAATTAATCTTGTATTAGTAAACTTTAAACTTGGTTAACTAGTTTAGCTTGGTTAAAATGTATGCACCATGATACTAGAAATGGTTAGTGGTTTAATAAAATGTAATTATTGTTAATCAAGAAAGCTTGCCGTCACGTAAGGACCTTAACGGGTTAAATGGTGTCGTTATAAATTCTTGCCATGATTTGTTAGCTTAGTTAGTAGTTTAGGCCAAAATTGCTATCTTGGTGAATTTATGTGCAAGATTTGTAAAATGAACTCGGTTGTGATTTAATCTAGTTTATGCTTGTCTCGGTGGTTGCATTGTGTTTATCGGTGTCGCTTTCCTTGTTTAAGTGAGGTTAGAAAACTCCTAACGGATGACTAACTTATTTTTAAGAGATTTTCATAGACATTTATCAATTGCACGTTAAAGAACAATTTTAGGTGGTTAAAGTGTGTTTATCGTTTTAACTTTCCGAATGATTGTCATGTTAGGATTCCCGAAAGGGATACTAATTGTCTTAAAATGGAAAATTGACCGAATGCTTCTAGTGCCAAAACCGACTTAGTTGACATGCTTTGGTTGTGTATTAAGCAAGGCTATTTATCTATTTTCTACTATGTTTTATAAGTATTTGTTTATGCTTACTTTAGTTTATTAAAAATCAAACAACTTATGTTTTTACCGGTAGTTTAGTGACAAAGGTCTAGTATTATTTCTCCGCTCATTTCCTTGGATCGATACTTGGTTCTTACCGATACTTTACTACATATATGACGGGGTACACTTGCCTCTTTCGTGTGTGTTTTGATGTTAAAGTAATAATCACTTTTATAAATTTAAACCCAAATCGTGTGTAATTTCATTATAAAAATATGTGTAGTCACGCACACGTCAAGTTTTTGGCGCCGTTGCCGGGGACATGGCGAGCTTTAGGAACGACCCGAGTCATTGTGTTATCGGTGTATATACTTGTTAATATTTGTGTATACTTTCTTGATTATTTATTTGTTAATATTTCTTGCTTTTATTTTATTTATTCGTTTTCCAAGTCATTTTTGTACACTTGTAAATTTTTATTCCATTTATTTATTTAATCCGGATTTATTATTTATTTATTCTTTGAGTTTTCGGCTCCTAAAAATTATTTTTATACTAGCCGATTCAATTATTTTTTTTATTGTATTGATTTTTATAAAATTTCGGGCCCATTTTCGGATTTTTATAAAATTTTTCAGCCCTATTTATAATCATTCTGTTTCTTTTCAGCAAAAAAAAAGCATTTAATTTATTAATAAAATATTCATTGTGTGAATTTTTCGTTTGCAGGTTGATGTTCTCGACCCCCGCTCCAGAAGTTGTTGAACCGTCAGACGAGCATGAACGCGATCTGAGGAGACGTCTTCGCGCGAGATCTCGTGCGGTTGGGCTACTGCTCGCAGGAGGCGAGCCGGAGCCGGTAATACACGCTGAAGCTGAGGGCTCAGGGGCAGCAGGAGACAGAACCATGGCGGACGAGGAGCGACCTTTGAATGAGACGAATCAGCCCGGAAGGGCAGGCCTGGAACCTAGTATCATACGACCTACTATAGATGCACCTGTTTTTGAAATTAAATCTAGTATTATTAATATGGTGCAGAATTCGGTGCAGTTTGACGGGCGTGAGCATGAGGATCCCGGACGACATACAACGTCTTTTCTCGAAGTTTGTTCCACATTCAAGATCAGAGATGTTTCGGAAGATGCAATTCGGCTGAGGTTGTTTCCTTTCTCGTTGCGTGACAAAGCTAGAGCTTGACTTATGTCACTCCCAGCCGGGTCCATCAGGACCTGGAATCAGTTGGCGGAGCAGTTTATGCAGAAATATTTTCCACCTGAGAAAACAAACAAGCTACGGAACCGGATTGTTTCCTTTCGCCAGGACGAGGGAGAGTCGTTGCACGCGGCCTGGGAGAGATTTAGAGATTTTTGATAGTTGTTCCACATCATGGCTTTTCCAAGAGACAGCTGGTTTTGACGTTTTATCAGGGGCTCAGTTACCACACGCAGGAGCGATTAGACATAAACGTAGGAGGCGATCTAGGAACTAAGACGCCGACTGAAGCGTATGATATCATAGAAAAAGCTGCGTTGAAATCCAGCTCGCGTCGCGAAGGAGACAGAGGCCGGGCAACATCATCATCATCATCTCGCGCAGGAGTACACGCGGTGGACGACTACACGGCCATTACTGCACAAATCTCAGCTCTTGCAGCGAAATTCGATAAGTCCAAAATGATCGCACAAGCTGGTTCGGGGTGTGACCAGTGTGGAGTGTCACATAAGCCTGGTGCGTGCTTTCAGGGAGTTGTATATGAGGGCCACGAAGAAGTAGATTTCGTGAGTAATCAGGTGAGGCCGCAGAACAACCCGTACAGCAACACATATAATCCCGGTTGGAGAAATCACCCAAATTTCGGGTGGCGAGCGAATACAGGTAATCAAAACCCATTGGGGTTCACTCAGCGCGCTCCAGCACCGCAGCAGGGTCAGGGTCAGCAGTTCCAGCAATACAACCAACCTTACCAGCTGCGTCCATATTCGTATCAGAATCAGGGCACTGGGAGTAGCTCCCAGCAGCAGGCCCCTCAGTCTAGTTCCAAGCTGGAGGATATGATGGCCCAGCTTCTTACTAGCTCCTCGAGCGCGAATCAGTTGGCTGAATAACGCTACCAATAGAGCGAGGATCATTTTCTTTCCCACGAGGGAGAAATGAGGAGTCACAAAGCCTCGATTCAAAATATCAAGAATCAGGTTGGTCAGCTGGCACAGATGATGTCTAAAAGGACCCCAGGTGGTCTTCCGGGCAATACAGAACCAAACCCGGGTGGACACAGGGATGTGAATGCTGTCATGACCAAGAGTGGAAAGACTACCAGACCCGTCATATCGGACTCATCACCGATCACTGAAGCGGTCCCGACTGACACACCGGACGAGGTGCAAGCCAGGCTACGCCCAGCAAGTACAGCACAAGTCCAGGAGCCGGTCAAAGATTACACTCCTCCAGTACCTTATCCAGGCAGGCTGAAGAAGCAGAAGAACAAAGAACAATACGGTAAGTTCCTTGAGTTGTTTAAGCAACTACACATCAATATACCGTTTGTTGAAGCCTTGGCCCAGATGCCAAAGTATGCGAAATTCCTTAAGGATATCCTCTCGAATAAACAGAAGCTCGAGGATATATCATGTGTGGTGATGAATGAAACTTGTTCTGCCGTTCTACAAAACCGTCTGCCCACAAAAATGGGAGATCCGGATAGTTTTATGCTCCCGTGTTTGATTGGAAACATGTCTGTTAGCCATGCATTGGCTGACTTGGGAGCGAGTATCAACCTTATGCCTTATAAGGTTTTTACTAAACTGGATCTGGGTGAGCCGTCACCCACAAGGATGAGCATTCAGTTGGCAGACCGTTCAATCAAGTATCCGCGTGGATTTGTGGAAAACATGCTTGTAAAAATCGATAAATTTGTTTTCCCCGTGGATTTTGTTATTCTTGACATGGACGAAGATTCAAGAGTGCCTTTAATACTTGGACGCCCTTTCCTCAATACAGCGAGGACGATTGTTGATGTGGCAGCTGGCCAAATCACGCTCCGAGTGATTGATGAGCACGTGACATTCGATATCAAAAGATCGATGCAGCATCCGCAAAGTCACGATGACATGCTTTATTATGTCGACATTGTCGATGCATGTGTGTGCTCTCATTTTCAAGGCACTGTTGACGAGATTGATTCGGACACACGTCTGTCGTGTGGGGACCTAATTGGCATTACGCAGGAGGGCCACGATTTTGAGCAGTCAGTCAACAGATTGGTGACGATGGTTCCCAGAGTCTGGAAAGATTTCTTGAAATTGTTCATGTAGAAGAAGAGAAAGCAAAACCGTCGGTTGAAGATCCACCGTCTTTGGAGTTGAAAGAACTCCCACCACATCTCGAGTATGCATTTCTGGACGAGGAGCATCGCTTACCAGTCATAATTTCGGCATCATTGGAAAAGGATGAGAAAAATCAGCTTCTCGAGGTTCTGAGACTTCATAAGAGAGCTATTGCGTGGAAAATCATGGATATCAAGGGCATCAATCCTTCTTTCTGTACTCACAAGATTCTGATGGAAGACGAGTACAAACCGTGTGCACAGAATCAGAGGCGTTTAAATCCAAATATGCAGGACGTGGTGAAGAAAGAGGTGATTAAGTTGTTGGATGCTGGGATGATTTATCCTATATCCGACTCTGTGTGGGTGAGTCCAGTGCAGGTTGTACCTAAGAAAGGTGGTATGACTGTAGTCTCAAATGATAGGAATGAGCTAATTCCTACCCGTACCGTCACTGGGTGGCGAGTTTGCATTGATTACCGCAAACTCAACGATGCTACTCGTAAGGATCACTTCCCACTTCCATTCATCGACCAGATGTTGGAATGTCTGTCGGGGAAGTTGTATTACTGTTTCTTGGACGGGTTCTCTGGGTACTTCCAAATTCCTATCGCTCATGAGGATCAGGAGAAGACTACCTTTACCTGCCCCTTCGGCACATTCGCCTACCGGCGGATGCCTTTTGGGTTGTGTAATGCACCAGCGACCTTCCAGAGATGTATGGTTGCCATTTTCCATGATATGATCGAGGATTCTATGGAGGTTTTCACGGATGACTTTTCGGTATTTGGGGATTCCTTCGATCATTGTTTGGAAAATTTGAGAAAGATGTTGAAGAGGTGCGAGGAGACGAATCTGGTCCAAAACTGGGAGAAATGCCACTTCATGGTGAAGGAGGGCATAGTTCTGGGACATAAGATCTCTCGTGCGGGTATGGAAGTTGATCCAGCTAAAGTTGACGTTATTTCACGACTTCCGCCTCCCACCTCTGTGAGAGCGATACGGAGCTTTCTTGGTTATGCAGGGTTCTACAGGCGATTCATAAAGGACTTTTCAAAAATCGCTAGGCCTATGACCCGTTTGTTGGAGAAAGACGCTCCGTTCATATTTGGAGATGATTGCTTGAGGGTTTTTGACCTTCTCAAGCAAAAGTTGATTGAGGCCCCTATTTTAGTTGCACCGGACTAGAGTCTGCCGTTTGAAATTATGTGCGACGCGAGTGATTATGCTATAGGGGCCGTTTTAGGACAAAAGAAGGAAAAGCACTTTCACCCGATCTATTATGCGAGCAAAACTCTTCACGACGCTCAGGAGCACTACACCACGACTGAAAAAGAGCTCTTGGCTGTTGTTTTTGCATTTGACAAATTTAGATCGTATTTGGTGCTTTCGAAAACCGTTGTATATACTGATCACACAGCCATTAGATATCTCTTCAGCAAACAGGACGCAAAACCGCGTCTAATCAGATGGATCCTGTTGCTGCAAGAGTTTGATATTGAAATTCAAGACAAAAAGGGTGCGTTGAATGTAGCGGCTGACCATCTATCTTGGTTAGAGCATGGAGACATCGAGGACTCGCGTTGGGATTCAATCAATGACAATTTCCCACACGAGTCGTTGATGAGTGTTGAGATATGCGATGAGTCGCCGTGGTTCGCTGACTTTGCGAACTATCTTGCTTGCGGGATTCTGATTAAAGGGTTGACTCACCAGCAAAAGAGGAAATTCTTTTCGGATGTCAAGCATTACATTTGGGACGATCTTTTCTTATTCAAGGTGGGTGCTGATCAGGTGATCAGAAGATGTGTATCAGGGAAGGTGGCGACCGATATTCTGCGCCATTGTCACGAGGGACCTACTGGAGGCCACCATGGAGCCAACTTCACCACAAAGAAGGTGTTGGATTCCGGGTTTTATTGGCCGACTATTTTTCGTGACGCGCAGAGTTGGGTGAAAGCATGCGATGCTTGTCAGAGGGCGACGAATATATCGGCACGCGACGAAATGCCCCAGAACTGGATACAAGTTTGTGAAGTCTTTGACATTTGGGGGATAGACTTCATGGGACCATTTCCCCCCTCACGAGGTAACAAGTACATCCTGGTCGCAGTTGACTATGTATCAAAGTGGGCGCAGGCGCAAGCCTTACCCACAAATGATGCCAGGGTGGTCGTGAGATTCTTAAAAAGTTTGTTTGCCCGATTTGGCGCTCCGAAAGCGCTTATTAGTGACAGAGGGACTCATTTCTGTAATACACAGCTTGAAAAGGCTTTGTCCCGTTACGGTGTGCATCACCGTTTGTCCACGCCTTATCATCCGCAGACGAGCGGGCAAGTGGAAGTTATTAACCGAGGGCTAAAGCGCATCCTTGAGCGGTCTGTTGAAGCGAACCGCAAGGAGTGGGCGGACAAACTTGATGAGGCATTGTGGGCATTTTGTACAGCTTATAAGACCCCTATTTGTAACACCTCGAAAATTCACGTCCTATAATGTATTGACACGTGGCATAAGCTTGAACGTGTGAAAGAATGTTCTAAAGGGACTAAAGTTGACAAACATGAAAAGTATGTGAATATAAGGGTTCAAATTGTCAACAATGGATAAATATACTTTACAATAATCCTACATAATGTTTATACCTTCAAACGAATAAATCATGGATCATACGAACCTATTTATGAAAGAAAGTGAGAGATTACAAACTACAGGGGTTAAATGTGTCAACATGTTTAAAGTATACCTCTGATTGACCTTTTAGCAAACCCGAAGCTTTGTAACGGTAAATTATGCTCACCAAAATACATGATAAAAATTTCAAAAAGTTTCTTTATCGTATGAGAAAGTTATGATCAAATTCGTATATGAGGGGTTAAAAGCGTCAACGTTGAAAATTATGACTTTTCGGGTGAACATGAAGTGACCAAGGACTTAACAAAGTGGGTATAAGTCTTGGAGCCCTTATGTGTCAATTTGGAGGGCTCAAAATGCAAGAAATAAAGGTTTGGTGACCTTTCGAAGGGCCAAGAGACAAGATGCAACAACTAGAAAATGTTCAATCTGACAGCAGTCCTCAAGCGGGCCGCGTAAGCCCAAGAAGACCCTTACGCAGGCCGCGTTCGACGCCCAGATGCAGAAAGTTGGGACAACAGCCTGTTTTAGCACAATAACCGACTTAAATCAGATATTTTCACTCCATGGGCGACCCCTACATGCTTTTTAGACCCTAGGAGCACTTGTAAGTGATCTGGGAACAATGCTAGGCTTGTGTGTCAAGATCCCAAGCAATTAAAATCACTATATAAAGCCACATTGTTGCAACAATTTGATCACACCTTCCATCTGCATTCTTGAAGACTTCTGGAGCTTCAAAGCAGACCCTTAAAAGGTAGTTATAAGTTGGTAATTATGTGGGCATTAAACCCTTAAAAGGGCACCCTCTGATTCCCACTCTAACTAGACCATTTGTCGGGTCAAAGTTGATAAGAAAAAGTCAACAGAAACTTAATTTGTGATTTAACATGTAATTAGCAATGTAGAAGGCATGTAACCTATTTTATCACTCATATAACTTGATAATAAGTATAAGAACTGGTCTAAGCTTGTTTGATCCGACTATTTTCTGTTTTGACCCGGTTCGGAACCGAAAGTCGCAAAACTTTTACTTTTGCTTTGACCTCAGTTCTGAACCGTTTTAGTAGAGATTGGAAATGCCTTAGGACTTCCTTAGGACCAGGTTACATGTTGGTATAACCCTCTGTGGTTGGTTCGTAGATTACCAGATTCGTTTACACGTTTCCGTTAAATGCTTAAAGTTGACCATAATGCCCTTTTGACCATAAAACGAGAATTTTGGAAATGTGAAAGGACAATAATCTTTGCTACTGATTTATAAACATGTCCCTAAAATTTCACATCAGTTGGAGGTCTAGATTAGGAGTTATGCTCAATGACGTAATTAGAACGCTTTTTAGTAATTAAACGGCGTCATTAGCATAAAACCTATCTAAACCCAATTTTTGACACCAAACCTTTTACCCACTGATGTAATATAATATTTTGAGATTTTTAAATATTTTTAATTATTTTTAACCAGCTCATAACCTATGGTTATGGCGTTGATTCGGCAAATAACCGATTATACCCTTTTTGGTTATAAAGTGAGTTCTACATAATATTTTGACACCAATTCAATTGCTACTTATTTTAAATAATAAATAAAGTATTTTGAACTTTATAACCTGATCAGAAAACTCAGATTTCCTGTATAACCCGGAAATCACTTAAAATGGCTTTTTAAGTTTATTAAACGCATAGTTTGGGTTTAAAACCATTTTGTCATAAAAGACTTATTACCAACTGATATAACCTGATAAGGTAAGTTGTTTTACTAATGTATTCAGACCCGAATCTCAGAATTTCATTTAATCTCTTTTATAAGCTTTAAAATGACCAAAATACCCCTACGGGGCTTAATTGGTGATTAAACTCGTTTTGGGCATAATGGAAGATATCCTACTGATATCACAACATATTTAAAGCATATTGACTTAGGAAACCTGTATATGACTCTTATGGTTACCCGTTACGCTTCTTACGCATTCGGTTCGGTTTATGTAACTAGTTTGCATAAATTGGCCGAAACGGGTCAAACATTATCATTTTTATCTCGAAATCCAGAAGGTGTTTAGATTACCCATATTAAAAAAGTCTTCAAACTTGTCGGGTCTAAAACACATTCTATTCCGGTCTTCGCTTAATCGTGCGTTTGAACCGTGTCTTTAAAACTAACCGGTCTAAGTTTAGGCTTAATTAAAGACCCGTTAAGATTCTAATAGGTTATTATAAACCTTCGTTCCAGAATAGGAGACCCGGTAAAAGCTACACGCACTTCCTTATTGTGATTATTACTTTGCTCAGGTAAATACTTTTAACTTATTTTCCCTTATACGGGCTTGGGGTACGGTATATAAAATACCGCTTGGTCGGGCATTCGACCTTAATCGATTGGTGGTTAAGTATTATCGAGATGACCCGTTTAAAATATGTTTTGTTTGCTTAACGCCTTTGGGGGGTTAATGACCATGTCCCGGATATCCTTGGCATCATTTTACGAAATGGCCACGACCTAAGCGCGGGGTGTAGGCGTACACCCTTCAGTGCCAAAATAAATAATGTGGTGTGTCTATTGATCTTTAATCCGGCATGAACTAGGATACTGAACGCATAAGGAACATGTAATCCTTTTACAAGTTTATATATTTAAATAATTATCCCAAGTTATAAAAATATTTGTGCCACGTGCATTCAAATCAATTTTATTAAACCTTTTCAACTGAGTCAGTTACTTGTATTTACCAGTGTAAACTGACGTATTTTCCCAAAAAGGTTAAGTGCAGGTACTATGCGAACTAGGCTGGCTTTCTCCTAGCGTCCACAATAAGTCTCGCAAGCTTGGATGTCAAAACTGTTGAACAATGTTTCCTATTTATTTTTTTATCCACCTGTGGATTTAATTTCAACTATTTGTGATACTTGATATTACAATTTATTAAAGTTGAAATACATCTATCTTTGCTTCCGCTGTGCATTTAAATATTGTGTTGTTTGACTATAATGTTACCAACCACGTCACTATACTCCCCACCGGGCCCACCGGTACTACGTGGATATATCGGGGTGTGACAGGTTGGTATCAGAGCCAACATTGAGTGAATTAAACACTAGCCTTTTGTGTTTAATCTCAATGACACAATTGCACATTTCTAAACTTTCGAGTCTAGACAAATAACATAGGACAAATTCTGCTTTGTTTTATTTTTGTCTTTTATTATATATATTCTGGTTGTTATCTTTGTTTATATTGACAGGTTTAGCTATGCCGCCAAGATTTAGACGAGGAGGACGAGGCAAGGGGCCAATCACCGCCCCTAACGATCACGAGGTCGGGCCTTCTCACCGGCGAACTCCTTCCACTACAATGGGTGCCGATCCGCAAGGAAACAGGAGGAACCTTTTTGAGCCCGCTAGACGGTCTGTTTCGCACAGTTCAATGCCTCCCTATCGTAACTCTTATGGGCCACAGTCAGAAAACGAGCCCGATAACCCACAACCTTCATATATACCTCTCCAGCGATCCCTTTCGCACAATTCCTTTGGCAACCCTACTCCTGTCGTTCATGGCCGGTTTAACCCGGCAAACTATATTCAAGAACCAGTGGGTTTTAACCCATTGGGACCAGAGGACCACTTCTCAGAAGATAATGCAATGGACATGGACGAGGACACGGATCCCGTCGAACCTGCAAGCGGTACCCGCAACCATCCTATTGAGGTCTCTGATGGTTCATCCTTCCACGGATCACCCTACGGTGGTTCGGACAGTTACCACGCAAGGTTTAACCAGCATGAATGGTACTTCACACCTTCTCACCATTCATCACCTCACCACCAGCAGCAGCAGGATCCCTCTGGGGATTCACGTTTTGTGGCTGTCACGCCACCGCCTCCACCGCCGCCAGTTCATCAAGCACCTCCAGAACCACCAAGGCGTAGGAGAACGGGCGCCCGTATAACTGCGCGAGGAGGGGATTTTCACTTCAGCACCCCTCATCACTCAAGTGGCAGTCACTATCCGCCACTGCATGAAGACCCGCAAATGGGTGGGCCTTCAAACCGTGTGCCAGAGGTGAGTTCTGCACCAGTTGCACCACAGCCGCCACCATTGGGTTTTGGTAACCCGATTCCTACGTACGTTGGATCAACAGCGTACAACCCGTTTGAGCAGCCGGCTCACACAAACTATAACTATGATGAAGACCCTTACCAAGTGGCATCAAACTACCTCGCCCTTCATCCGGAAGGACCTTATGGAAACCCTTAGGGAATGGGATATCCAATTCATGGGTATCAAGTACCGGCACGACCTCCGATTCGGCAACAGTCGCAGCCACCACGATTTTCTCCACCGGAACAGGAGGAAATCCTCCAAAGATTAAGTCGGGTGGAACATTTGTTCCAAGAAGAACGCAAGAACAACAGAGGATTCCTTAAGGGCTTTGCGAGCTTGTTGAAGGGGAAGAAGAAGAGGGATCATTAAATCCCTATATGTATTGTTGTAGTTCCTATCTCAATTAAGTCCCTGCGTGGACATTTATCTGTGTATTGAGTCCCTGCGTGGACTTATCTTTTTAGTCCCTGCGTGGACATCTGTTTTAGTACTAAGTCCCTGCGTGGACTTGTATTTCAGTTTAACCCCTGCGTGGGTAATTTGTCGATTTAAAGTCCCGTTTAGGGCAGTGTGTACTCTTTTAATGTTAATGGAATGTTAAGTTTATAAATTTCATTTTTCGTTATATGCATAAATATATGAAATAAATAAATAAAAAATCATTCCTTTTTATAATAATCTACCTATTATATATTAAATAAGAATCTCAAGGGTATAACCTAGCTTACATGTCATTATAAGACTTGGCCAAGATGGTAAGACCTGTTTAAAAGATTCGGACCCCTGTTAACATCTGAAAACATGTTAACACTCCTGGCAGACGTGATTCGTTAAAATCACACATGTCATTCTTATAATAGGATTCTTCAAAAGATTCCCAACCTAACTTAATGATCTATAAATCATTGAGTTTAAATCATCAATTAAGATGATCATATAATAGACATCCATTAGTGATGTAGTGCCTACGGGCCATACTCATTGTCATATAAGACAAAAGACAGTAGTAGTCTATGACTCCCTGTTAGAAAAAGGTAAAGAACTATGTTCAAACCTTCATGCTTTGATTCTCTGAAATCATGGCTTATGATTTAAAATGTCCCTGTGACTAGGCCTTATGTGCCACTAATAATACTGTTATTGTTTTGTAATTAGGATAGATTATAATAAAAATCCTAAATAAATGTGAGTAACAAATTAACCAAATATGGTCTATGTTTACCATGGTTAATGAATTTCCCTAAAAGGCGGTTCCATAATAAACTCCCAAATAAATTATTGTCGATATCTTATGTAACAGTTCAAGATACAATGGCTGATTCTGACGAGATCAACAGTCACCCTAAGGAGAATCAGGATGATGCCCGAATTAATATAGCGGGTGCTGAACTACAAGCGTTAATAGACAACGCTGTTACGAAAGACATAGAGCGGCAGTATCAGGAATATAGCGGGACTCGGAGTAGAACCCTATCCGCACCGCATTCCAAGCCTAAGACTCAATCTGAGGCTCACAGCAAGCCACCTCCCTCTAAGAAGGAAGAACCAAAGAAAAACGATGACGATCGCCAATCTTCAAATCAGCAAAGTGTCCCATCTCAAAGGATCATACTAAATCAAGGACCCTGTGATAAGGGTTGCTCCTGCAAATACTTTGTTTCATGCAAACCCAGGGATTTCACTGGGGAGAAAGGAGCTATAGACTGCATGACCTGGTTGGATGAGATGGACACCGTGGTTGATATCAGCGGGTGCGCTGAGAAAGATGTGGTAAAGTTTGTGTCTCAATCGTTCAAAGGTGAGGCCTTAGCCTGGTGGAGATCGTTGATTCAAGCTACTGGGAAGATTCCATTGTACAATATGACATAGGATCAGTTCATGGCATTGATCAGGGAAAACTACTGCCCTCAGCATGAGGTTGAGAAGATTGAATCTGATTTCTTATCCTTAGTTATGAAGAATCTGGATTGCCAAGCTTACCTTACGAGCTTTAATACAATGTCGAGGTTGGTTCCTTATCTGGTGACCCCGGAACCCAAAAGAATAGCTCGTTTCATTGGGGGTTTAGCCCCTGAGATCAAGGCAAGTGTAAAAGCCTCTCGGCCAGCTACTTTCAGATCTGTAGCTGATATATCTTTGTCCCTCACACTGGACGCGGTCAGACAGAGATCGCTGAGGAACACGGATGCCGAGAAAAGAAAGCGTGAGGATGACAACTCACGACGTTCGGAAAAGAAGCACAGGGGAAACAATGACCACAGGAATGGGTCTGGTTCTAAAAAGGATGGGCATCAGTCTGGAGAAAAGCCCAAGTGTAAGATCTGCAAGAAACAGCACTTCGGGCAGTGCATATATGAATCGAACTCGCAGACACAGTCGAGAACTATGCAAGTCCAAGGAACACAAGACCTTGGATTGCAAAATGTTGAAGGACGCAACGTGCTACAGTTGCAACGAAAAAGGGCATATCAAGTCCAACTGCCCAAAACTTGCAAAGAAGACGGAGGATGGGAAAAAGACCAATGCGAGGGTCTGCAGGATGGATGCAAAGGAAGCCGTCCAGGAAGACAACGTGATCACAGGTACCTTCCTTATAAATGATGTTTTTGCAAGAGTGCTATTTGATTCAGGAGCTGATAAATCATTTGTAGATAATAAGTTTTGCAAATTGCTGAATTTACCTGTTAAAACCTTAAGTGTGAAATATGAGGTGGAACTAGCTGATGGCACCTTAGAAACCGCCTCAACCATATTAGATGGATGTTTCATATCCATTAAGAACCACTCTTTTCCTTTGTCCCTACTTCCTTTGAAGTTAGCCAGTTTTGACATCGTTTTAGGGATGGACTGGTTATCTCATAATCAGGCCCAGATTGTCTGCAATAAGAAGCAAGTGGTGATCAAGACTCCGTCTGGTGAATCACTTACCATTCAGGGAGATACCCAGTATGGACTGCCTGAGCAAGTGACTATGCTCAAGGCCTCTAAGTGTTTAAAGAAGGGTTGTGTCATCTACATGGCACAAGTGACTATTGATGAGCCGAAGCCTAAGATCGAGGATATCCCTGTCATTTCTGAATACCCTGAAGTTTTTCCTGAAGAACTACCTGGTTTACCACCAGATAAGCAAGTGGAATTCAGAATTGACATCATCCCTGGAGCAGCACCTGTTGCTAGAGCGCCTTATAGGTTGGCACCAACAGAGATGAAGGAATTGAGGACACAACTAGATGAATTGCTAGCCAAAGGTTTCATTAGACCTAGTTCGTCTCCATGGGGAGTGCCAATCTTATTTGTCAAGAAGAAGGATGGATCGATGCGTCTGTGCATCGATTACCGTGAACTTAATAAAGTCACTATCAAGAATAGGTATCCATTGCCCAGAATCGACGATCTGTTCGATCAACTTCAAGGGGCAAGTTATTTCTCTAAGATTGACTTAAGGTCAGGTTATCATCAACTGAAGGTTAGAGATGAAGACGTACACAAGACTGCATTTAGGACTCGTTATGGTCATTACGAGTTCCTAGTGATGCCTTTTGGGCTCACTAATGCACCAGCAGCATTCATGGACCTCATGAACCGTGTCTGCAAACCATACTTGGACAAATTTGTTATCGTCTTCATTGACGACATTCTGATTTATTCAAAGAATCAGGACGACCATGAGAAACATCTTCGATGTATTCTTTCACTACTTCAACAGGAGTAGCTTTACGCCAAATTTTCGAAGTGTGAATTCTGGCTTCGAGAAGTCCAATTCCTTGGACATGTGGTTAGTGAGCGTGGTATCCAAGTGGATCCCGCTAAGGTTGAAGCTGTCATGAATTGGCAAGAGCCGAAGACGCCCACAGAAATTCGCAGTTTCTTGGGATTGGCAGGATACTACAGGCGCTTTATTGAAAATTTTTCAAGGATTGCTGCACCCCTAACTTCTTTGACTAGGAAGAAAATAAAGTTCGATTGGGGCCCTAAGCAGCAAGAATCCTTTGATATCCTTAAACAGAAGCTAAGCAATGCACCTGTGTTGACATTGCCTGATGGAATAGAAGAGTTTGTGGTATATTGTGATGCATCACACACCGGGATGGGATGTGTGCTTATGCAGAAAGGAAAGGTTATTGCCTATGCTTCACGTCAGTTAAAGGTGCATGTAAAGAATTACACCACCCATGACTTGGAGTTGGGTGCCGTTGTATTTGCACTGAAGCTATGGAGGCACTATTTATATGGTATCAAGTGTGTGATCTATTCTGATCACAAGAGCCTCCAGCACCTGTTTAACCAAAAAGATTTAAACATGAGGCAACGCCGTTGGATGGAAACTCTGAATGATTATGATTGTGAGATAAGATACCATCCTGGCAAGGCGAATGTAGTCGCCGATGCCTTGAGTCGAAAGGAAAGGGTGAAGCCCATCCGAATCAATGCCAAGAGCATTGAGATAAAGAATAGTTTGAATAAAAGGTTGTTAGCTGCACAGAAAGAAGCTGTGTTGGAAGCTAACTATCCTAATGAAAAGCTAGGGGAAACTGAGGAACAGTTATCTCTTGGCAAGGACGGAATTCTGAGATTGAATGGACGAATATGGGTTCCAGTATATGGAGGACTTCGAGATGTTATCCTCCAGGAAGCCCACAGTTCTAAATATTCCGTTCATCCTGGAGCTGACAAGATGTACCAGGATTTGAAAGCAAACTTTTGGTGGATAGGCTTGAAGAAGTCTATAGCTACCTATGTAGCTAAATGTTTGACGTGTGCGCAAGTCAAAGCTGAACATCAGAAGCCGTCAGGTTTGCTGCAACAGCCTGAACTTCCCAAGTGGAAGTGGGAAATGGTGACAATGGATTTCATCACCAAGTTGCCAAAGACAAGGAAAGGAAATGATACGATATGGGTAATAGTAGATAGACTGACTAAGTCAGCACATTTCCTACCCATTAAGGAGACCTATAGCTCCGACATGTTAGCCCAATTGTACGTAGACAAGATTGTGTCTCTACATGGCGTGCCTGTGTCTATTATCTCTGACAGAGACACTAGATACACGTCACATTTTTGGAAAAGTTTCCAACAATCTTTGGGTACGCGCTTAAATTTTAGTACGGCTTACCATCCTCATACTTACGGCCAGAGTGAGCGTACTATCCAAACTTTGGAAGACATGCTTCGTGCATGTGTGATTGACTTAGGTGGTAGTTGGGATAACCACCTGCCGTTGATCGAATTCTCCTATAACAATAGCTATCATACGAGCATCAAGGTCGCGCCTTTCGAGGCCTTGTACGGTAGAAAGTGCAGAACGCCCGTATGTTGGGCGGAAGTTGGAGATGTCCAACTGTCAGGACCGGAAATAGTCTTTGAAACGACGGACAAGATTGTCCAGATTCGTGACCGCCTGAAAGCTGCCAGGGATAGGTAGAAAAGCTACGCAGATTTAAAGCGTAAACCTTTTAACTTCGAGGTGGGTGAGAAAGTGTTGCTTAAAGTATCACCCTGGAAGGGAGTGATGCGATTTGGTAAGAAAGGCAAGTTAAGCCCGAGATACATAGGACCATTCAAGGTCATTGAACGTGTCGGATCAGTTGCCTATAAGTTAAAATTACCTGAAGAGCTCAGTGGTATTCACAATGTATTCCACATCTGCAATCTGAAGAAGTGTTTCGCTGATGAATCACTAGTCATACCACATACAGATGTGCACATAGAAGAGAGCTTGAAGTTTGTTGAAAAACCTATGTCGATCGAGGATCGACAGGTTAAGAAGCTTCGAAGGAAGCATGTACCGATCGTAAAGGTTAAATGGGATGCCCGTAGAGGTCCCGAGTACACGTGGGAGGTAGAGTCCACAATGAAAGAAAAGTACCCTCATTTGTTTCGATAAATCTCAAGGTCGAGATTTCTTTTAAGGGGGTGAGGATGTAACACCTCGAAAATTCACGTCCTATAATGTATTGACACATGGCATAAGCTTGAACGTGTGAAAGAATGTTCTAGAGGGACTAAAGTTGACAAACATGAAAAGTATGTGAATATAAGGGTTCAAATTGTCAACAATGGATAAATATACTTTACAATAACCCTACATAATGTTTATACCTTCAAACGAATAAATCATGGATCATACGAAGCTAAATATGAAAGAAAGTGAGAGATTACAAACTACAGGGCTTAAATGTGTCAACATGTTTAAAGTATACCTCTGAGTGACCTTTTAGCAAACCCGAAGCTTTGTAACAGTAAATTATGCTCACCAGAATACATGATAAAAATTTCATAAAGTTTCATTATCGTATGAGAAAGTTATGATCAAATTCGTATATGAGGGGTTAAAAGCGTCAACGTTGAAAATTATGACTTTTCGGGTAAACATGAAGTGACCAAGGACTTAACAAAGTGGGTATAAGTCTTAGAGCCCTTATGTGTCAATTTGGAGGGCTCAAAATGCAAGAAATAAAGGTTGGGTGACCTATCGAAGGGCCAAGAGACAAAATGCAACAACTAGAAAATGTTCAATCTGACAGCAGTCCTCAAGCGGGCCATGTAAGCCCAAGAAGATCCTTACGCGGGCCGCGTTCGACGCCCAGATGCAGAAAGTTGGGACAGCAGCCTGTTTTAGCGCAATAACCAACTTAAATCAGATATTTTCACTCCATGGGCGACCCCTACATGCTTTTTAGACCCTAGGAGCACTTGTAAGTGATCTGGTAACAATGCTAGGCTTGTGTGTCAAGATCCCAAGCAATTAAAATCACTATATAAAGCCACATTGTTGCAACAATTTGATCACAGCTTCCATCTGCATTCTTCAAGACTTCTGGAGCTCCAAAGCAGACCCAAGTCATCCCTAGTCGTGCATAGGACTTTGGTAAGTACCCTTGACCTTCCTTAATTGAGTTTTTACTTAGTTTTAGCTTAAAAGTCAAACCGTCATAATTAACGTTTGACTTATCGATTAATCTTTGATGGTCCAGTGATTAGTCGAATTGAAGGTAGTTATAAGTTGGTAATTATGTGGGCATTAAACCCTTAAGAGGGCACCCTCTGATTCCCACTCTAACTAGACCATTTGTCGGGTCAAAGTTGATAAGACAAAGTCAACAGAAACTTAATTTGCGATTTAACATGTAATTAGCAATGTAGAAGGCATGTAACCTATTTTATCACTCATATAACTTGATAATAAGTATAAGAACTGGTCTAAGCTTGTTTGATCCGATAATTTTCTGTTTTGACCCGGTTCGGAACCGAAAGTCGCAAAACTTTGACTTTTGCTTTGACTTCAGTTCTGACCCGTTTTAGTAGAGATTGGAAATGCCTTAGGACTTCCTTAGGACCAGGTTACATGTTGGTATAACCCTCTGTGGTTGGTTCGTAGATTACCCGATTCGTTTACATGTTTCCGTTAAATGCTTAAAGTTGACCATAATGCCCTTTTGACCATAAAACGAGAATTTTGGAAATGTGAAAGGACAATAATCTTTGCTACTGATTTATAAACATGTCCCTAAAATTTCACATCAGTTGGAGGTCTAGATTAGGAGTTATGCTCAATGACGTAATTAGAACGCTTTTTAGTAATTAAACGGCGTCATTAGCATAAAGCCTATCTAAACCCAATTTTTGACACCAAACCTTTTACCCACTGATGTAATATAATATTTTGAGATTTTTAAAGATTTTTAATTATTTTTAACCAGCTCATAACCTAAGGTTATGGCGTTGATTCGGAAAATTACCGATTATACCCTTTTTGGTTATAAAATGAGTTCTACATAATATTTTGACACCAATCCAATTGCTACTGATTTTAAATAATAAATAAAGTATTTTAAACTTTATAACCTGATTAGAAAACTCAGATTTCCTGTATAACCCGGAAATCACTTAAAATGGCTTTTTAAGCATATTAAACGCATAGTTTGGGTTTAAAACCATTTTGTCATAAAAGACTTATTACCAACTGATATAACCTGATAAGGTAAGTTGTTTTACTGATGTATTCAGACCCGAATATCAGAATTTCATTTAATCTCTTTTATAATCTTTAAAATGACCAAAATACCCTTACGGGGCTTAATTGGTGATTAAACTCGTTTTGGGCATAATGGAAGATATCCTACTGATATCATAACATATTTAAAGCATATTGACTTAGGAAACATGTATATGACTCATATGGTTACCCGTTACGCTTCTTACGCATTCGGTTCGGTTTATGTAACTAGTTTGCATAAATTGGCCGAAACAGGTCAAACATTATCAGTTTTATCTCGAAATCCAGAAGGTGTTTAGATTAACCATATTAAACAAGTCTTCAAACTTGTCGGGTCTAAAACACATTCTATTCCGGTCTTCGCTTAATCGTGCGTTTGAACCGTGTCTTTGAAACTAACCGGTCTAAGTTTAGGCTTAATTAAAGACCCGTTAGGATTCTAATAGGTTATTATAAACCTTCGTTCCAGAATAGGAGACCCGGTAAAAGCTACACGCACTTGCTTATTGTGATTATTACTTTGCTCAGGTAAATACTTTTAACTTATTTTCCCTTATACGGGCTTGGGGTACGGTATATAAAATACCGCTTGGTCGGGCATTCGACCTTAATCGATTGGTGGTTAAGTATTATCGAGATGACCCGTTTAAAATATGTTTTGTTTGCTTAACGCCTTTGGGGGGTTAATGACCATGTCCCGGATATCCTTGGCATCATTTTACGAAATGGCCACAACCTAAGCGCGGGGTGTAGGCGTACACCCGTCAGTGCCGAAATAAATAATGTGGTGTGTCTATTGATCTTTAATCCGACATGAACCGGGCTACTGAACGCATAAGGAACATGTAATCCTTTTACAAGTTTATATATTTAAATAATTATCCCAAGTTATAAAAGATATTTGTGCCACGTGCATTCAAATCAATTTTATTAAACCTTTTCAACTGAGTCAGTTACTTGTATTTTCCAGTGTAAACTGACGTATTTTCCCAAAAAGGTTAAGTGCAGGTACTACGTGAACTAGGCTGGCTTTCTCCTAGCGTCCACAATAAGTCTCGCAAGCTTGGATGTCAAAACTGTTGAACAATGTTTCCTATTTATTTTTTTATCCACCTGTGGATTTAATTTCAACTATTTGTGATACTTGATATTACAATTTATTAAAGTTGAAATACATCTATCTTTGCTTCCGCTGTGCATTTAAATATTGTGTTGTTTGACTATAATGTTACCAACCACGTCACTATACTCCCCACCGGGCCAACAGGTAATACGTGGAAATATCGGGGTGTGACACTATTGGGACCACTCCCGTTAGGTTGGTATACGGAAAAGCGTGCCATTTACCGATAGAGTTGGCGCACAAAGCTATGTGGGCTTTAAAAACAGCGAATCTGGACTTAAAAACCGAAGGTGAAGCCTGGTTTCTCCAAATTCATGAATTAGATGAGCTGCGACAACAAGCTTATGAAAGCTCCATTCTCTACAAAGAGCGCACGAAGAAATTTCACGACAAACGCTTGAAGGACCACAAAGAATTCCAGGCGGGTGATCTTGTTCTTCTTTACAATTCACGACTGCACTTATTTCCAGGGAAGCTTCATTCACGCTGGACAGGACCATACACAGTTAAGGAGGTATTTCCGTATGGTACTGTTGCAGTAGAGAACGCAGATGGCGTTACATTCAAAGTAAATGGACATCGGTTGAAGTTGTACGTTGCTGGGCCGATAGAGTCGGCGGTGGAGGTCATCGAACTCCAAACCCCGCACACATCATAAGTGTGGGGAGGAGAGAGTCTACGCTACTAACTCGCGGACTAAAAATGTAGCAAGAGCGTATTTTGCGCTTTAGGTGTAGTATCGTCTTTTTAGGTGTTTTTCTTGTTTTAGCGTAATTTAGGTATGTTTGTTAGTTTACGTTAGTTTGTGCAATTTTCTTACGTGTCGGGTGAAGGTTCTATGTTGCGATATTGATTAAACAGTTTGCGTGTTGAAAAAATGGCAAAAAACGGCCAAAACAGTTGCTGGAAATAGCTTCTGCAGAAAATTCTGATCTGCAGCTGTTGCACGGTCGTTCCACGAGTCGCACGACCGTGCGTTTCCGAGCTGGCTGGCACGGTGAGTCGCACCCCCAGTGCATCACCGAGAGCAATATACAATGTTTGAAAAATGTAGGTGGCGCACGACCGTGCGAGAGGCAGGGGCAGTTTGGTCTTTTGCATAATATAAAAACCCCCATCTGCTTCTTTTCCCTTCATTCGCGAACCCTAACCATCTGCGGCCGTTCCAGAGCGATATCACTTCAAACCGCACGGTTTCTTCGCACGGTTTCACACACGTCTTCGCACGGTACGTTCCTTCTTGTAGATTATCTGTTTTCCGCTTTCTAGGTTAGATTCATTTGTTTCTTCAAGGATTTTTAGGGTTCCCTTCATAAATACAAGCGAAACCCTAACCCTTGCAAGAACCATTCGTATCATTTGTACAAAAAAGTTGTTGATTTTGAAAAAAAAAATCAGGCTATTCGAAGTTCAGGGTTTGAAAACTGCAGAAACAAGGTCGCACGGACGTTCCCTGGATGGAACGGTCATGCACTGCCGGTTATTCACGATGATCTGCTGTTGTCTCGGTGTTGCACGGTGGTGCCGTTGGTCGCACGCCGTGCAGATCCGACATATTTGGGCCACTAGTGTTCGTTCTCGGTGACGCACGACCGTGCGTCTCGTCGCACGTCCGTGTCACAGGCCCAGATCAGAATGACAGTTTCTTCATAATTGTCTGCTCGGCTGTTTTTGATTAAAAATTTTCCTGTTCCCATCTTTCTAACAATATTCCTCATACAGATGGATCACCCTTTCCTGCAATTTAACCCTAATGATGAGAGAGAAGCTCTTTGTATCCCAAGGCGGGACGCCTTATGGAGAAGGCGAGGGCAATTCGGAGTCCCCCGGTGGCTGGATTGGGAAGTTATAAGGGAGCTAAATCAGTATGACATACTTGACAACATGCTCGCTATCCCACTTGCGAATCTGGTCGGTATCAACCGACCCGTCTACCTTGAGCTGACAATAGAGTTCTTTTCCACATATGCCTACGAAAAACCAGTTGCTCATAGAAGGCCCAAATTCCGCTATAAGGAGCGGATAGCTTTCAGGTTGGGTGGACAATGGCATAGTTGGTCGGTGGGTCGATTGGGTAGGAGGCTCGGGATTTACACAAAAGAAGACATGGATTCCGATGTCTTCACGGATCAGTTCACTTTTCCATCTGATGCAGCACGAAACCAGTTTTGGGCTGAAAATGCTATAGGTGACCCTTACGACCTGAGAATGTCTAAGGCGTCAAGATTGAAAGACCCTTTGGTGCGGGTGATGCATCATGTGTTTAGCCACACAATTTGCGGGCGCATGGACAGTCTTGGGAACTGTCCCACACCAGATTTGATTTTTCTCTATGCGCTGGTTGAGGGAGCACATATCAACCTAGCCGCAAGGATGGCTGAATACTTTGTAAAGAGCTCAGGGAGGACACCCAATAGTCAGATCCACGGCGGTCAGTATGTGACCGAAATTGCTTACAATCTGGGATTGATGACTGACGAGGTACTTCAGAGTCTCACTCTGATAACCGAGGGTGTTTATGTTGATATTAGGTCACTGAAGGCGATGGGATTAATTGTTGAAACAGATCGGGGGGATAGATTGAGAGGTCTAAACAACGAGGTTTGGGACGTGTTGCCCCCAGCTGAGGAGGAAGCCGAGGATGAGGAAATGCATGATCAGGAGCATCAAGCAGCACCAACCACACACACCACCACATTCACCGCAGCACCATGATTACCATCAGCACCAGGAGTGGCCAAAGTTTTACCAGCAGTTCCAACAGATGCGAGTTACGCAGGAGCCGTATGGGACTTATATCGACCAGATTAGGACTAGTCAGGACCAGATCCGGGCTAGTCAGGGTCAGCTCAGGGCCACTCAGGATCAGCTTAGGCAGAACCAGGACAGTTTGTACTAGGGGGTGAGTGCTGGATTTTCATACTTATTCGGGGAGATGCATCATGCATATCCCGACTACTTTCAGCATCCCCCACAGTTCCCACCATGGAACTCACCTGGTTATGGTGATGCGGGCCCGTCCTTCACGAGTGATGATGATGGTGATAACGAATAGGAGGCAGTGGTGTTGATTGTTGGTGGTTGTTTTTATTTCAGTACTTTATATTTCGGGTGTTTATTTTGGTTGTTATTTCAAACACCCTCGGATTGTATTTTATTTTCATACAATTTACTTTATGTCTTGTATTTGTTTGGATTTTAGTCTTATATTTATGTACATTATGGTTTATTGGTGTTTATTTTGTTTATGTTCTGTTTTGCTGTACCATATGACATACTTGCAGATCTTGGCTAGCAAATCTTGGACCGGAGCATATGACAGACACAACTTTGGAAGTCTCGTTTCATCAGATATCATCTTGAAGGGAGTACTATTATCCTTTTTCTCTATATTTCGGGTTTCGCATTGGGGACAATGCGAAGTTCAAGTGTGGGGAGGGGGTTAACGTTGTTAACTTTGTTTGTCCTCTATAAATTAAAAAAAAAATCAAATCTGAAAATCAGAAAAAAATCATTAAAAAATACCTGTATTTTGTATATATTTTAGTAAATAAACCGGTTGGTTGTGTTTTAGAAAGCTTCGGACTTGATAAAAACTCGACAAGCAAAATATTTTTGAAAAAGGAAACCGGAAAGCGTGACAAACAAAGAAAGACTTGCATGATAGTTTTCACACTTTTACCCATTCCTTCCGTTACGTGAGCATATTTGAGCTTTGATATTGTTATATATTTGTTCATTTCGGATATAGGAGTGAGCCAGATGTTATGTGTAATTTAGAACTTGTCACCAGTATGCTTGTTAAGACCATGAACTTGCGGAATTGTGTAGAAGTGATAGAGGCACTTAGATTACCCCCTTTGTTGTAAACCTTGTTCTTTGTGTTGTGCTTCCCGTAAACCTTATATTACCCTTTAGGATTAACCATGTCGAGCCTTCCCGTTTACCTTTGTTTACCCACATTATCGCCCACTTAGCCAAATTTAGCCTTTTTATGTTTTAAACCCTTTTGTGTTGAAACTCGGTCAAAATAATCGTTTAACTAGCGTTTGTTTTAGTTTATTGTATAATTAGTTTGCAAAAAAAAAAAAAAAAAATTAAACACCCTAAAATAGGGTGAAGTTGACAAAAATCGAGCAATTTTGAATGCTTAAATGTTAAAATTTCGTTGATAAGCTCGATTGCGCAATAGTCGCCTTTTTAAGGCATTTGTTTGTATAGTTGTATTGTTTGTTGCTAGTTAAACGCTACTACCGAGTTTTAACCGTTTTCGCCACTTTAAATATCCATTTCCATACCCTTCGCCCAAGCCTAACGTTACAACCCGTAAAGACCTCTTGATTTACACTCTTTCGCATGTTAGTTGGTGGAGACGAGATCTTATGACAAGCTTATGATATTACACATTTCATTGACGAGGCATTGAGTGTTTGCACGTACACATTTTATGTATGTTTCATAAATAAAACCGAGTGTGTGTGAACATTGTGAGTTGTGTGAAGATTAACATGTTGAGTCAATTAAATGTGAAGTCACGGCTTTTTGGTTGTCGCTATATATTTGCATATGCTTGTTGGGTTTGAGTCTTTTGATGTTGCCTTTCGAAAAACCAGCTAACCGTTTATAGTTGTTTTCAATAAAATAGTGTGTAAATTATCGTTCTTGTTTGATTCTATCTTTTATTGCATTTTAGTTTAGCTTGCTTAAGGACAAGCAAGGTTCAAGTATGGGGATATTTGATATTCGCTAATTTACACATATTTTAGTCCCCCATTTTATCCCCATTTTATGCGTTTTCGGCCGTAAAACCGTCATTCGGATACTTAATTATGTATACTTTTGTTTACAGGCCTAAAACAGCATACCGGACAAGATGATAGTGAAAACGAGGACTTTACGGACAAAACGACGAAGCTGCGAACATTCTGTTAGAAAACTGACCTGGGCGATTGGAACGGTCGTGCGGTCTGAGGAACGACCGTGCATCTCCGACATATCAAGACCAGCCCGGCAATGAACGAGGGTGCAACACGGCATGCAAGGCAATCCCGGTGACGCACGGTCGTGCCATATATTGCACCCCGTGCGGATCCGATGTTCAGCCAAACCCCGGTGATGAACGACCAGTGCATCAGTCCGTGCAACGAAATCCCGGAAACGAACGGTCGTGCCATATAAAGAACGGTCGTGCGAGACCGAAGACCGGTCAAGATCTGTGACGTCATGCAGTATGGTGCACCATACCTCCAATAATGCAAAAAGTGAACGGTCGTGCAACAGGACGCACGACCGTGCAACATCGAAATTATATAAAAACTTGCAGAAACATTCTGCTCGTAACTCTGGACATTTTGGAAGCGATTTTCAGGCTCCGGAGGCTTCTGCTTTCACCCGGATTCAAGCCACATTGTGCCGATTAGCTTCGTTATCTTCCAGATTTTTAATCTTATGCTTGTTTATGGTTTGGTTTTCTAATCTTTCCATGATTTTGTTAATCTTTCAAGCATTTAGATTAATGTTTATGTATTATTGTAGTCTTTGGGCAAAAACACAACAATCCCTTGCTTGATTATAACCATTAGTATGTTAATCTTTGTTTGTAATGACATTTGGAAGTATTTTCTATGTTAATCTTTGATGATTAGTTTGCAACCTTGTTATTGATATTGATTTCTTGATTATAAGTAATTGTGTTAGATGATTGGTATTTGGTTAGTTAAGATAGTTGAAAAATGAAGCTTAATTAATCTTGTATTAGTAAACTTTAAACTTGGTTAACTAGTTTAGCTTGGCTAAAATGTATGCACCATGATACTAGAAATGGTTAGTGGTTTAATAAAATGTAATTATTGTTAATCAAGAAAGCTTGCCGTCACGTAAGGACCTTAACGGGTTAAATGGTGTCGTTATAAATTCTTGCCATGATTTGTTAGCTTAGTTAGTAGTTTAGGCCAAAATTGCTATCTTGGTGAATTTATGTGCAAGATTTGTAAAATGAACTCGGTTGTGATTTAATCTAGTTTATGCTTGTCTCGGCGGTTGCATTGTGTTTATCGGTGTCGCTTTCCTTGTTTAAGTGAGCTTAGAAAACTCCTAACGGATGACTAACTTATTTTTAAGAGATTTTCATAGACATTTATCAATTGCACGTTAAAGAACAATTTTAGGTGGTTAAAGTGTGTTTATCGTCTTAACTTTCCGAATGATTGTCATGTTAGGATTCCCGAAAGGGATACTAATTGTCTTAAAATGGAAAATTGACCGAATGCTTCTAGTGCCAAAACTGACTTAGTTGACATGCTTTGGTTGTGTATTAAGCAAGGCTATTTATCTATTTTCTACTATGTTTTATAAGTATTTGTTTATGCTTACTTTAGTTTATTAAAAATCAAACAACTTATGTTTTTACTGGTAGTTTAGTGACAAAGGTCTAGTATTATTTCTCCGCCCATTTCCTTGGATCGATACTTGGTTCTTACCGATACTTTACTACATATATGACGGGGTACACTTGCCTCTTTCGTGTGTGTTTTGATGTTAAAGTAATAATCACTTTTATAAATTTAAAACCAAATCGTGTGTAATTTCATTATAAAAATATGTGTAGTCACGCACACGTCAGGGTTTTTGTTGGCCGCGTGTTCTGTGTGTAAGTGAGGGTATAAAAAAACCAAAAAAGTGAGGAGATGACACCTGTTTCTTCATGAAGGCAGATATTGCCATGTAGGAAAGAGAGAAAGGGGAGGGCTTGTGGTGTTGACACCTCAGCCAAACCCATTTGCTTTATTAGATTAGGGAGATATATTAAAAACTTAGGGGACACATGACACAATTCTAGGTAACCTTAATTTTTGTTTTTTCCGCCTGAATCTTATACACAATTAACTTACACTCGGATCCTTGCCCGTTTCAAATTTACTTGATTTCCTTTTCAATATTACATTTAATGCATTCCTTATTTCATTTTCATCCAACATCTCACGTTTTCAATATCTGGATTTTATCTTTTTTATAATAAAATTTTAATTGACTATTATTTTGTTTCTTTTTTTTTAATTTTAAAGTTGGAAGATTTTCGTTTTCCTATTTTGCCTTTTATGATCACGCAGGTTTAAAATTCTAAAAATAAAATCAAGTTTTACTAATTAATGTTGTGTAATGCACGAGATTCCAACCTAGTTACCTTATAATAAATTAAGTTTAATATTTTATTTATATATTGTTTTGGTCAAAAATTACCTAAGCAATTAAGTGATCAAATTAGTTAAGTGAGGTAGTGTGCTAGAAGTGTTTGTGAAAAATATGCTGATTATGTTGTTTGCAAAAACAGGTTTCAGGATATAGCTCAGGATCCCAAGCTATATCAACAATCAAACAATGAGCAAAAATGTAAAGGTTGACACGAGATGTACGAGGAAAGCCCTTGATCAATCTAGATCGCCGGCACAAAACCTCGGGAGCTGACAATCGCAGCTGCCTTGTTCTTCTTATTACTTCAAAATTCAGGATACAGTGCAGGATATTGTACGGATCAGCTAAGTGTTACAATGAATTTCGAGTGTGAGTGTTTGTGATTGCTAGTGATTGCAGCTTGTAGAGAGCAAAAGTGTGAGTGAAAATTGTGTGTGTCTATCAATCCGTACATTCCTTTTTATAGAAATAACAAACTATCCTATAAAACCGGGATGCTGCGAATATTCCCTTCTTGAACGTTGGAGACCCATTCTTCCGGCTTCAACGTTCTCTTTTCAACTGATTAGTCTGAGTCTTCAGGAGAACAAGTCCACTCGAACATTATAAGCTTGCTATCTTAATCTGCACGTGAACAATTAGTAACTACCAGGATACTGCATCAGGATGTTACCAATATCCTAATCCGGTATCCTGGTCATAAACATAAGTATTATAGTCAAGATATAATTCGGGATATGTGTTCAGAAAACCACCCATAACAATTGTCCCCAAAATATATCTGTTGGAATTCTAAATTCAAACGGATATATTTTAGAACTTATCACTTGGATCGAGGTAATTATGATGATTGGACAGTTGAGGTGACAGTATGCAACTTCCCATGCGATAATTACTCAATGCCTATCTATGAAGCCGCTATATCTTCTCTCTTTTTGTTTGAAAATCAACCATCTTCATCAGAATCTCCAGGTAACCATTTATCCCTCCTTTATTTCTTGTGATTTCTCTGTTTTTCTCTCAATGGCTACCAGAACTCGTTCCTAAACCGGTGAATTGACTGAGACCTTCGTCCAACAGAACCTTCTCAAGAACCCCGAGAAGGAGATATGTGCCTTCGATAACGCGGATATTGCATCGTTGAGAGCCTCCGGCGTCTTCCCCGACAAGGCGATCATCAGACCGTTTGATCGGACTGTCCGATCAGATGTATCGTCTGGTGAATGGATCTGCTTCTCTGCTTATCCTTTTTCTCTAGGTCTCCGATATCCCTTTCCCGAGTTTGTTATGCAGTTCTTTTGTAAAATAGGTCTTAGTTTTTCTCAAACGATGCCCATGGTCTGGAAGGTGTTGATTGTGCTCAACTAGATCAAGACTCTTCATATTCCCGATTTATGTATCGAGGATATTCCCATAGCTTATCGTCTCCGATCTCATGGTTCTAGCAGATTCTTACTTTTCTCCACCTCCAGTAACCCCCTCACCCTCAAAGCGACCAAAAATGAGGACGGATGGCAACGAAAGTTTTTCTTTGTTAGACGAGATTCCATCGCCGAGGGTAACAGTCTTTCGGTGAAATGGTTAACCACCGGTAGGGTTTAGGGTTGTAGGAATATCCCCAAACGTATCTTGAGTCTATATCCTGCACTTACATTCTCTTATTTGTCTTTTATGCAGCGAATTTCAGAGAATTAGCCCCTCCTACCGAAGAATCTGAAGAAAGAATCAAAGCAGTCTACCGATTGCCGGAAAGTGACAGAAGCTTTTCATCACATCTCCCAAGTTCCAGTCAATACTCTTCATCCGATATGTCTGGTAAGCACATTCATGCAAGTCATTTTTGTACATATTAAGTTAATTATGAAATAGCAATATTCAAGAGTTTAGAATTTTTCCCTTTCATGCACCACCAGCCAAGATCCCTGAAGTCTTCGATCTCGAAGAATTGGACAGTTACTCTGGTCCTGTCCAAGTTAAGAAGGAGCGAAGCCCCAAAGCTGCCACTTCGTCCAAGCCCACCAGCTCTAAGGCTACTACTATCCCTAAGCCTTATCAAGCTGCCAAGACCCGTGCTTCCAGTGCCCGAAAGAGGAAGGAAACTGATTCTCCTGCCACCTCCGAGACATTCCCTTATGAGAATCATGAATTTGTTGAAGCCAGCGGATTCATGACTTCCTTTCTCAACCAGGTATAAATCCTTATCTGGTATCCTGCACATACATGTTGAACTAATGTCCTGATCAGTTTGTACATACTAATACCTGTGTTTTTTGTTGCAGGGCCTTGAGCGTCTGATGCACCTATACGAGGAATCCTGCGGGCTCAACAAAATGCTAGAGGTCAAGCTGAAGAAGGCCGAAGTCACAATCAACGATCAGGGAATGATTGCCGCCGCCAAATCGCAACATTATGAAGACAAATTCAAGGCGATGACCCAGGAGCATCAAGCCGCTATGAAGAAGGCTGCCCATGATGCCGTTTAGGTCTAGCACGAGCAGGATATGGCCTCTTACAGAGAAGGCCTCAAGAGTTTCGTCGTCATTTCTCTCCTTCAGGCTAGGTTGAAGATGGCTTATGAAGCCAAGGTTGCAGGCTTTGAATGCCCAACTTGGACCATCGAAGCCTGGGAGACGAAGTTGAAGGACCTTTGTGGCGCTCCTGTGGAATATCCTGTGAAGCCTACGGCTAGAGAGTCTTCTAAGGCGGTTGAGATGGCGGCTGATGCTGGTGGTGATGCTGAGAAGGATACCGGAGCAGATCTTGGACAGGATGCTGGTGGAGAAGGTGATGCCATGGTGGAAAGTGCTGCTGCTTGAAAGCAGCGATGTGGGCGATGATGGATATTGATGCCTAGGCCGGAGCCCACTTTTTTTTATTCTGATGGTTGTGGTTGCTGTTGAACAATTTACTTTTCTGTCTTTTGAACAATTTAATTTCCTGCACTTAGAACAATTTGATGGCCAAAGGTTGAGGGATCCTGAGTTTCAGGACGAAGGCCTTGGTCATCAACCTTTAGTATGCTCTTTTGAACAATTTAACAGTTGAAGGTGGAGGGATCTTGGGTTTCAAGACGAAGCCTTTAACTGTTTAAGTAAATATGGTTAAGAACTAGTTGCACTGTTGGTGGATGGGTCTCATTTTTGAGATGAAGCCAATAGTGCAACCTTTTGCTATGTTAATAATAAACTAACCTTTTTAGCCTTATCTATCATTGTTTATATTTCCTTTGCAAATTTCGTTGCATGTGTTTAATTTGAATGTAGTTCCAATTTTTACAACATTTCAAATATTCTGATCAAGTATCCCGAGGAAATATCCTGGTCAGGATACTCTTAATATTTTAATAAAACATGTTCTATTAAGACTTTGTCAAACATAATTCAAAAAACTTAGGTTATTTAGATAAGGTTTCAAAAGATAGAAAAAAGAAAGGTCATACCAAAAACACTTAGGGAAGAGATTCCAACTTCCAACCTTTAAACCTTTTGCAATATTTTCACCATGGATGTCCCCTGTCTGGAAGACTTCAATTTCATCCTTCGAGTGTATCAAGACGAATGTCCCATGTGCATGTCATTCTTAAACACTTAGCAACTTTTCCAAGAATGTGCATCAACTCGTTCATAACTGATGTTATAACTTTACTATTACAGGGGATAAACCTTAAATATCATGGAGATAGATCCTTAATATTCTGGGGATAACCCTAAGTATACTGGGGATAAACCCATGTTTTCGTGCGCTACAGGCGGGAGTGTATAATCTCCAAGACTTAGAAAGGTGAAAACCTTTAAACCTTAGAGAGTATGATAATACCCTTTCGTGAGAGAGGGTGATCAATCCTCATATATCTTAAGGATCCAGGATATAGCCAACAATAACGAAATTGTCAGCCACTTTTACATGAACTGGTCCCGCTATCTTGAACTATCCCCGGATTACTTGCGCTCCAGGCGGGGTGTTTAAACCCAATTAGAGAGAAAGGCGAATACCTTTAAACCTTTGAAGGGATGAGAATCCCTTAAACGTGAGAGAGGGGGCCAATCCTCTAATCTTTCGATCCATCCTGAGTATATATCCTGGAGTTATATCCCGACGCATATCCTGCAAAACACATTTAAACTAAGGTGGGTGTTAGCTTGGCTAACACCCCTCCGATGCTTAAGTCAGTATTGGGTTTTAAAGGAACAAAATAAAATTATATTTAAAAGAGATAGAATTCATACCATCCTGAGTTAGAAATTAAATTCTAAACTCACTTGAAATAGGCTTTGAGGTGTATAGCATTCCAGGATCTTGGTAATATATCCCCTTCCATATTCTTAAGTCGGTATGCTCCTTTCCCAGATTCTGATTCAACCTCATATGGTCCTTCCCACTTTGGAGCTAACTTTCCATCAGCAGGATTAGTAGTATTCTGAAAAGCCTTCCTTAATACCCAATCTCCAACTTGAAAGCTTCTAGTCCTTAGGTTTTTGTTATATGCTCTGGATATCCTCTGTTGGTATGCTGCCATCCTTAGCTTTGCCGCTTCCCTTGTCTCATCGACAGTATCCACTTCTTGGCATAAAGGTTCAGGATTCTTCTCAGGATCCCGGAGGTTCGATCTTGCTGTAGGTATCACCAACTCTGTCGGGATCACCGCTTCTGCCCTAAACACCAAGGAAAATGGGGTTTGCTCAGTTGCACTTTTTACTGTTGTTCTATCAGCCCATAAGACAAAGGGTAACTCTTCTGCCCATCTTCCTTTCTTAGCTCCTAGTCTTTTCTTCAAACTGTTGACAATTATTTTGTTTGAGGATTCTGCTTGTCCATTTGCTTGAGGGTGTACCGGAGTTGATGTAATCATCTTGATTCCCCAACTTTTGCAAAAATCAGTAGTCCTTTTACTGATAAACTGAGAGCCATTATCACAAATTATCTCAGCTGGTACCCCAAACCTAGTCAGGATATTCCTTTTTATGAAAGACACTACTTCTTGATCTCTGACTTGAACAAATGCCTCAGCTTCAACCCATTTGGAGAAATAATCCGTCATTGCGAGCATAAAAACTTTTCCTCCTGGAGCTTTTGGCAACTTCCCCACTATGTCCATACCCCATTTCATGAATGGCCAATGGGAAGCAATAAGATATAGTGGTTCAGTAGGCTGATGCAGTATATTGCTGTGCCTTTGACATGCATCACATCTTCGAGCATATTCTGCAGCATCTTTCCTCATCGTCGGCCACTAGTATCCTATTCTTAGTACCTTCTAGAATAATGATCTGCCCCGAGTATGGTTTCCACAATCTCCTTCGTGTATATCCTGAAGTACCTCTTTGGTTTCAGGATCCTCCAAGCACTTCGGGTATGGTCCTGCAAGAGACTTCTTATACAAAACATCATTTATAATAGTGAATCGAGATACCTTCATCCTGAAAGCCTTAGGATTCTCATCGTTTGGGATGTGTCCTTCTTTGAGATATTCCATGATCGGGGTTGTCCAGGATTTAGGATCCTCCTCAGGATACTCATCACCAGGATCCTGGATACTTGCTATTTCCTTATCCTGAGACTTGAAGAGTTCCATCGCAGGATACAGGATATGTAGCATTGGTATTTGAGTTCCTTCCGGTATCCTGACTGATGATCCCAAGTTTGCCAAAGCATCTGCCTCAGCATTATCCTCCCTTGGTACCTGTTCAAGTGTAAAAACATCGAAATATCCTGCTAATTTTTTGAGAATTTCAAGATACTCGATTAACCTTTCGCCTTTGACTGCATAGGATCCATTGAAATGGTTAGCAATTAACAAGGAATCAACATATACTTGCAAGCTTTTAATATTCATACTCCTGGCCAACTCTAATCCTGCAATCAAAGCTTCATATTCTGCTTCATTATTAGTGGCAGGAAATTCACATCTAATAGCCTGGGGTAATATGTCCCCTTGTGGCGATTTTTAGTAGTACACCTAAT
This sequence comes from Helianthus tuberosus, assembly GCA_030545235.1. Classification (NCBI taxonomy): domain Eukaryota; kingdom Viridiplantae; phylum Streptophyta; class Magnoliopsida; order Asterales; family Asteraceae; genus Helianthus; species Helianthus tuberosus. The sequence continues at coordinate 27,525 of JARYGA010059031.1, read as the reverse complement.
CCTACACCTCTCACATTAGATGCACCATCAGTATATAATGTCCAGGATTCTAAGGTTTCTCCTAGTTGTTGTACTTCTAGGTCTACTTCATTTTGAATATCACTACTGAAATCAGCCACAAAATCTGCTAGAGCCTGAGACTTTATAGCATTTCTAGGTTCATATACTAGATCATAGGCACTTAACTTTACCGACCACTTAGCCATTCTACCCGACATTTCAGGTTTCCTAAGCACATTTTTAACATGATAATTAGTTTTAACATGAATCCTATGTGTCTCGAAGTAAGGTCTAAGCTTAGTTGATGCCATAACTAAGGCTAATATCAATTTCTCCAAGTGTGAATATCTAGTTTCAACATCTAATAAACTTTTACTAACATAATAGACAGGATACTGCTGACCTTTGTGATCCTTTACCAGAACAGCACTTACTGCATTCCCTGGTACTGCAAGATACAGGGATAATGGTTCACCATTCTTGGGCTTCATCAATAAAGGTGAAGTTAAAAGATATTGCTTTAATTCCTGTAGGGCTGCTTCATGCTTTTCTCCCCATTCGAATTTCTTATTCTTCTTCAGGATATCGTAGAATTCCTTGCATTTCTCCAAGGACCTTGATATAAACCTGTTCAATGCCACTACTCGTCCTGTCAATCTTTGTACATCTTTCATGTTGGATGGTGACTTGATATCCAGGATAGCTTTGATCTGCTCCGGGCTTGCTTCTATTCCCCTTTTAGTCACCATATATCCTAAAAAATTTCCTGCCCCCACTCCAAAATGGCACTTGGCAGGATTTAGTTTCATATTGTACTGGTCCAGGATATCAAATGCTCATTCAATATCCCGGAGATGATCCTCAACCTTCTTAGACTTTACCACCATATCATCAATGTATACCTCCATGGTGTCCCCAGTTTGTCTTTAAACATCATGTTCACCAATCTCTGGTACGTTGCACCTGCATTTTTCAAACCGAAAGGCATAGCAGTATAACAATAAATACCTGTTGGGGTCATGAAAGCAGTATCCTTCTGGTCTGAAGGTTCCATTTGGATCTGCTGGAATCCTGAGGATGCATCCATAAAGGTTAGCATTTCATGGCCGCCAGTTGCATCCACCATCGAGTCTGTATGAGGTAGAGGGAATGGGTCTTTAGGGCATGCTTTGTTCAAGTGTGTGTAATCTACACAAACTCTCCATTTCCCATTCTTCTTTTAAACTACGACCACATTTGCTAGCCACTTGGGAAGTTTGACTTTCCTAATCATCTTAGATTTCAGCAATCTTTCAACCTCTTCCTGTATAATTGCGTTTCTTTCAGGAGCAAACTTCCTTCTCTTTTGCTGAACGGGTTTGAAAGACCTGTCAATTCCAAGCTTATGAGTTATAATATCCTTAGAAATACATGTCATATCCTCATGCTTCCATGCGAACGTGGACATCCTGCATTTCAAAAAGTTAGTTAACTGACTTTCAATATCCTGAGGGATATTTGCTCCTACGAGCACCGAGATATCTGGATTATCCTGATCTAGGATAATTTTCTTAACATCTTGCTCTAAGGCCTCCACGATATCCTGGGCTCGTATCTTTAATTGCTATCCTGCTTTAGGCTTTGTTGAAGACTTCATTGAAGAAGAATAGCATTCTTTCGCCTCTTGTTGATCACTTTCCACCTTGACAACCCCCCAAGGGGTAGGAATCTTGATACACTGATGATAGGTTGATGGGACAACGTTTATATCATGGATCCATGGTCTGCCCAATATAATATTGTAGCAGGATAAGGAGTCCATGACACAGAAATGTTGCATTGAATTGACTCCCTCAACATATACTGACAACTTTATTTCTCCCACAGTATTCTTGGCCTCTCCACTGAAACCTGCAAGTACAGTGGATTTTGAAGTGATCTCCATCTGGGGAATATTCATTCTTTTTAGCGTTTCCAGTTGAATAATGTTGACGGAACTGCCATTATCCACCAGTATCCTGCGCACAAAATGATTAGCAATATATAAAGTTATTACCAAACCATCGTGATGGGGATCCTAAACACTATCCCTATCATCACTATCAAACGTTATCATTTTATCAGTTGTGAGGGTTATCATTCTGGTCGGCTTATCTCCCCGTTCTGCCTTAGCCTCCTTCGCATGTCTTTTTGCTGCAGAGTAAGAGGTTCCACAAATGTCGGATCCTCCTGAAATAAAGTTAATTATCTTCGCATCTGCAGGAGGTGATACTGCTCGTTCAGGATCCTTCTCAGTATCCTGACCCTTATTCTTTTTTCTGCCCAGAAGATCCTTCAGGTATCCTTTGCTTAGCAGGTAGCTTATTTCCTTCCTCGGGACTATGCAATCTTCCGTGACATGTCCAAAATCTTCATGGAAGACACACCATTTGGATTTATCTTTCCAATCAGCCTTTTGCTGGTTTTTCCTGGGCCACCTCGCTTTATCTCCCAAACCCTGCATAGCATACATTAGTTCGGGTATATTAACAGAAAAACAATATTCTGACAATTCAAGATACTCCTCAGGATCCTCATCCTCAACAACATTGACTTTCTTGCTGTCATTCCTGCCATATGCCTTAGAGCGATATGGTTTGTATGAGGATTCTGACTTCCTATTAGTTGATTCATAGGTTGAGGATGAATTCATCCTCTCTTGCATCTTTTTGTCGTCTTCCAGTCTAATATATCTCAAAGCCCTGTTTCGAGCTTCATCTAGGTCCCTGCAAGGATTCATTACAAGATCCTGATAAAATTGGGAATCCTTTTGCAACCCCATTTTGAATGCATGCACAGCTATTGCAACATCAAGATGTGGGATATCCAGGGATTCCCTGCTGAATTTGTTCACATAATAACTTAAGGATTCTTGAGGACCTTGAGTTATCCTGTAGAGATCACTGGTTAGTTTTCAAAACTTCGAATGCAAGAAAATTGACTATTAAATAAGTTAACTAAGTGAGCAAATGATGTAATTGAATGAGTTGGAACTTTTAAGAGCCATTTTAAGGCCGATCCTGTTAGAGTAGAGCCAAAACCCTTGCAGAGATATGCTTCCTTGAGATCCGGAGGGATATGGTTAATCTCCATCTGAAGGGGTAAGGTCCTAAAAACCTCATATCAAGTACTTGGGACCATACCACAGACTTCGTCTTTTAACCTTCTTTAGACCTTGCGCGGCCGCGCACTGGTCCCACAAAGAGTTTAGAAGAAAGAAAGCAGACAATACTTGCGCGCTAAAAGGAAATGCATAAGTCCTTGCGCCAATTCTTCATAGCAAAGGGATAAAAATCCCAGCAAATACTTCCGCTTAAATAATACCCAGACTTGGATATTATTTACTACACTGATACCACACGATAAGGAGTCACACCGGATTATGGCAATAATCTTCTAGAAGACTCAATAGTGCACCACCAGACGGTTATAACCATCTGGGCCACGTGTCATCACCCCGTACTCCCTAGAAATCACGATGACGGCATGAAATTGGAGAAGAAATCTCCACTTGCCCACTTGCCACGTGGCAACACCCTAACTATTGATCATGATCGCGATCCGTGTGCTCTCACAATCTGATCAAGAGAATTAACGGAGGGAAAATAACCGCTTAAGGAGTTAGCATCTTCCGTTAATATTTCAACAACGAGTTTTTCCGCCCAAACTCCCGACTATAAATTTAAGGATAATTCAGGTATGAACTTCAAGTCACACTCACTTCATCAATACTTCTTCTTCTTCATAAACACATACTTATTCTCACGCCGGAGTCGGGTCACGGAGAGAACCTCCCTTCTCCCCGTGACTAGGCTAACGGTGTTCTGTTTTGCAGTATTCACCGAAGAAGAAGACCTGTCCATTCGAATCAAACGAGAGAGAACCATCCTTTTATGCAGAACCTAACCCTCTGGATAATTTGATTCCGGTCATTTATCCAGTGTTTCTTCACCATCCTTTCCCTATATTGAGCAATATGCTCTTCAGGATCGGTGGTCCCGTCATAGAGCTTCATGTTGGGGGTTTGAAATCTTTTCGGGATTCCGGCATCACATATATGATATACAAACCGGGATATCCTGTGGCTATCCTGGGATACTTCTAGAATCGGCTGGACCACCCCAGGTACACTAGATATCATATCCTTCAACTTCTGAAGCTCCCTAGAGAGTGCCGACGTCACACCTGTATCCTGCAAAGATTCAACATCGTTAGTAGCAAGAGTATTAGTATTATTAGACACGTTACCGATCTGAGGATTCTGGCCATATCTTGGAGCATATCCTAAGCCCCTCACAGTTGATACCCTGACTGATGAAGGTACCTTAGGAGTATGACCCTGAGAATGACTTGGTACAATATTGCCCCGGTTATCCTCAGTATATACTGCCGAGCTGAAGTTCAATGCTCTGGGCTGCAAGGGAGTGACAGTATCCTCAGCAGGCCTGTTTGAGCTAGATTTCAAGAGTTGTATCTCTCTTATCAGCATTTGGTTAGTCTCCTGATGTTGCTTCATCTGATCTAGTATACTACCAAACAGAGTTAGAATTTCATCATTAGAAGCCATAATAGGAGTTCTCCCTGAGGCAGCAGATCCATGGATATTCTGAGTAGGCACAATATCCCGAGATGTGTGATTTTCAACCCTCCTCGGGAGAGCTTGAGGCTGTAAAGAAGCTTGCGTCCTTGGAGGTGGTGGAAGCACCAAACCAATTGTTGCAGAGGTTGTAGCAGACATGGTAGAAGAGCCCATGTTTGATTTTGAGGCCATTGAAAATAGTGTAGCAAAAAGTTTTGAAAAAAAGGAAACCAAGTAAAGATTTTAGCAAGGTTTTTCATATGAATAGCACCACTTGCCCCACGGTGGGCGCCAAATTGTTTTGGTCAAAAATTACCTAAGCAATTAAGTGATCAAATTAGTTAAGTGAGGTAGTGTGCTAGAAGTGTTTGTGAAAAATATGCTGATTAGGTTGTTTACAAAAACAAGTTTCAGGATATAGCTCAGGATCCCAAGCTATATCAACAATCAAACAATGAGCAAAAATGTAAAGGTTGACACGAGATATATAAGGAAAGCCCTTGATCAATCTAGATCGACGGCACAAAACCTCGGGAGCTGACAATCGCAGCTGCCTTGTTCTTCTTATTACTTCAAAATTCAGGATACGGTGCAGGATATTGTACGGATCAGCTAAGTGTTACAATGAATTTCGAGTGTGAGTGTTTTTGATTGCGAGTGATTGCAGCTTGTAGAGAGCAAAAGTGTGAGTGAAAATTGTGTGTGTCTATCGATCTGTACATTCCTTTTTATAGAAATAACAAACTATCCTATAAAACCGGGATGCTGCGAATATTCCCTTCTTGAACGTTGGAGACCCCTTCTTCCGGCTTCAACGTTCTTTTTTCAACTGATTAGTCCGAGTCTTCAGGAGAACAAGTCCACTTGAACATTATAAGCTTGTCATCTTAATCTGCACGTGAACAATTAGTAACTACCAGGATACTGCATCAGGATGTTACCAATATCCTAATCCGGTATCCTGGTCACAAACATAAGTATTATAGTTAGGATATAATTCGGGATATGTGTTTAGAAAACCACCCATAACATATATAAATAATAAAAAATATTTAAAACTAAGTTACAAATAAAATTACTAAAACACACATCTCCAATAATGTGTTGTTATTTAACTTCATTCGATTTTTTTTTTAAATCTATACTACATAATAAAAGAAACCTGATTTGGGACACATGTCATTCAATGAGGGCATCAATAATTTATTGATAAATTTTAAATTAAAAAGATTTAAATATTATATTAGAATTTTATTTTGATTGTAAATCTAAAGTTTAAAAATAAATAAATAAATAAAGAGTAAATTACAAGTTTTGTCCTTTATGTTTGTCCCAAATTTCAGGCGTTGTCCTTTACCTTTAAAATTGATGAGTTTTGTACTTAATGTTTCAAAATCCTGCACGTTATGTCCTTTAGGCCAAACCCAGTTAATTTTTTTTGTTAAAACTGACCATGTGCAAGGCACATGAGGGCATTTTTGTAATTTCATTTTTAGGGAAATTTATGTAATTAACTTAAAATAAATACCCACCATCTTCTGCAGACCCACCACCACCATCGATTAACCCACCACCACCATCGATTACCAGACTACCACCACCACTGTCTCCACCATCCCCACCCCCACCGGAACCCTAACCCCAACCCCAACCTACAACAATCCAAATTAGCAACCAACACCATTAAACCCACCACCCCCACTGGAACCCAAACCCCAAGAACCTGCAAACCACCATTGTGATAGTCGATCGACTGTGGTAAGGTCTCCGATTGACGGAAGAGCACACCGTCACCACACACACCGCCACTGCATTCTCTTTGTCTCTAAATTCCCACTCTCCCTCTTCTCTCCCTCTCTCTCACCTGCCGCCACCTCCCACCACCACCATAACCACCATTACCATCCACCCACTACCTCCCCTGCACCGGTCTTCACCACCACCCTCCACCTCCACCACCAAATAAAGAACAACCGTCGATACCACCACAACCCTTAAAACCCACAAAATCAAAAACCTTAAAACCCACAAAATCAAAAACCCCCCAAAATCCCCAAAAACCCTATCTTTTGAAGATGTAAACGGTGATGGTGGATCATCGCAGGTGGGGAGGTGGTGATTGATGATGATGGTTTCGATGATAAAGGAACCAATGGTGAAGAACGATGACGACGATGCTTAATTCCGTTGATGATGGTGGTTTCCGAGATAATGGTAGGCGTTTCACGGCGGCGCTAGGGTTTTTGGGGAGGACTCGATGATAATGGTGGTGGTGGTGGTTGAGCACAGTAGTTCCGGTGGCGATGACGTGTGACGGTGGAAAGTTTCAGGTTCATTAGGTGGTGGCCAGTGGTGGAATCGAAACCCTTTGGTGACGATAATGGTGGTGGTGGTGGTGGTGGGTGTTTGATTCAGTTCTGGTGGGTGATGGCGGATTGAGTTTAGAGAGAGAGAGAGAGAGATGAATTGCAGAGAGAGAGTTGGGGAAGATTATGATTAATGATTTCATATATATATATATATATAAATAATAGTAATAATAATAGTATTTTTTAATATTAATATTAAATATATAGATAAAAAGACAAAAATACCCTTGGATGATCAGTTTTAACAAAAATAATTAACTGGGTTTTGCCTAAAGGACATAATGTGCAGGATTTTGAAACATTAAGTACAAAACTCATCAATTTTAAAGGTAAAGGACAGCGCCTGAAATTTGGAAAAAAATAAAAGACAAAACTTGTAATTTACTCATAAATAAATATAATCTCTTTATGTAGTAGAAACTACACGATATCGTTTGAACAAACATATGATAATAATATATAGGATATAAATTATGAAAATCAAAATATAATGAATAAACTCGTGTCTTGAGGACACGTGATTAATATAATTCGTTTAAAACATATTTAAAGACTATTATCTTTTATCCACATCTATATCTATACTTACTATATAATAAAAGAAAGCTAATTTGGGACACATGTCATTCAATGAGGGCATCAATAATTTATTGATAAATTTTAAATTAAAAAGATTTAAATATTATATTAGAATTTTATTTTAATTGTAAATCTAAAGTCTAAAATGTGTTTTAAATCTAATCTATAATTCATGGATTTAATTTTGATTTGAAATTATTAAACAAAAACCCATAAAATTAGTAACCATTTAATCAATTTCGTAAGTTTTACTTTCCATTCTAGAATCAAATTAGATTTTTGTGATAATTAAAGTTTTGTCAAGAATATAAAAAATCATTATTTAATATTCAAGTTTTACTTTCCCTTCTAGAATCAAATTAGATTTTTGTGATAATTAAAGTTTTGTCAAGAATATAAAAAATCATTATTTAATATTCAATATATTACACCAAATATTTAGAATTAAACTCCTATGTTTTTTTACTCTTCATATGCTATGCATATTATCTATCTCATATAGAAAACATCATGTTTTTTTAGATAAGTTTACCATGTCAAATAAGTAATATGCATATTATCTATGTCACATAGAAAACGTCATGTATTTTTAGATAAGTTAGATATATGTGTTTTAAAACAAAACTCTTAACATACATATTTTTTCCTATTGTAACTAAGATGTAGAGAGTCTGTGAAAGGTATTTTCACATTCGGAATGTCATAACTTTTTTTTTAATTTAGATTTACTTAGTTGTCGTATGGTGTCTCATGTTTTTATTTTTATTTTTTCACTTATATATATGTTTCATTGGTTCAATTGTACATGTAAAGTATTACACTATACATAGTATTTTCTCAACTATAGTTAATTGTTTTATTGATTCAATTTTTGTTTATTCATTTACATTACTTTTATCTGTCTAGAAGTCCCTTTTCAAACCTTTCAAATGGTATGGGACATATTACATTATCAATAGTTTTTATTGGTTTCCTTACTAATTGCGATAAAAGTAATTATTTCGTACAATTCATATTGGTTTATAGCTTTGAATACGAGCATACCTTATATTAATGTTAATGATAGCGAAAGTGAGGAAACTATATTTGGATGGTAGAAAATATAATATTATGCCAACATTAACCCGTCAGAATAATCCATTATTAGATAAAATCAGACACGTTACCTTTGAACAAGAAAATGTCATAATAAATATTAGTAGTGGTACAAAATTTTAAGTTCCTGTGACAAATCCTAAAACATATATAACCTACATTATTCTGGCTCCAGATTCAAAATTCAATCCATCTCTCAAATCCAGAGCAGCTCCACATCCAATCGCAAACCCTAGAACCTCCTCCATCGCCGATTCTCTCCGGTAAGAATACAATCATCTCTTCGAATCAATCAAGAACTGTTGGAAGCTAGGGTTTTGTTCAGAAGATTCATCAAATTTGCTATCAAGTGAGTTCCAGCTCAAAACGAGGTAACCCACTTTCACAACTGGTACTCAGATCGATGATGCTAGAGGTTTGTTAATTTCATATTTATGTGTTTGACCGATTCCGAAATCATACCATCCCTTTTTTCTTTCATCTTTTAATCGTTATATAAACAAACAATTCGATCTATTTCTAACTCTTGATCTTTTTCTGTAGCAGATCTCAATCAATACATCAATCACAATAATGGTTGGAGGACTGTTGAATAAGCTCGCTTCGAAATCGCTTAAAGTCGCCGGAAAATGGCAACAACAACAGCTCTGTCGTCTTAATATTCATGAATATTAGGTCTTGATCCGTTTTTTTCGTTCGTAGCCTCTGATTTTGACCTAATTAGGGTGTATTTGTAAAATTATTGCATCATATATGATATAACACATATAGATGTAGGATGTGATTGTGACCTTTGTATGCTGAACTTAATTGTTGGTTTTTAGGAATGAGATATATGTTTGGTTTAGTTATGGTATCAGTGGTTCATGATTTTGACTTTTGTATGTCTAAGTTAAATATTGTTTCTAGAAACTAGATATATAGTTATATATCTCTGGTAGCCATTTAGTTAAAGTCTGTTATAATTTGGACAGTTGTGAGTTAGTGAATGATCTTGACATTGTATTGAATTTGTTTTGTAGAATCGTTGCATTGTATAACACGTATTGATGTAGGATGTGATCTTTGTATGCTGAAATTAATTGTTGCTTTTAGGAATGAGATGCATGTTTGGTTTAGTTATGCTATCAGAGGTTCATGATATTGACTTTTGTATGTTTAAATCAGTTATTGTTAGACACCTCTGGTCCATATAATGCAATAAGTATGGTTCATTTAGTTGAAATTTGTCATAATTTTGACAGTTGTGAGATAGTGAATGGTCCGAAAAGCTATACAAACAACGTTCCCAAATGAGAAGGAGGTAATTTGGGGTAAATTAAAAGTAAATCGAAATTTTAAATAACTGATACTGTTCTATTTGGTTCAGTTGGTGGTGAAGAGCCAAATCCTTGCTGGTGGAAGGGGCTTAGGGAAGTTCACAAGCGGTCTTCAAGGTGGAGTTCACATTGTCAAAGCTGTTGTTAAGCATCTGATCATATATAGTTTGATTTTGTTTAAGTTTCAGATTGCAGCAGAACAAGTGGTTAAAAAGAAATCATATATAGTTTTATGTATGTTGCAGTTCCATATATAGTTTCATGTACTGATTGAATTGTTTTTTTATAACACACTTCACCGAAACAAGTGGAGCTTCCGTTCAAACATGCTCGTGTTCTCTTACGGGTGAATATCATCAAATACACTTGTATAGAGTTTGTAGCCGTTTATTCACTTTTAGTAATTCATGATTTTTTTATTTTAGGATTTTACTGGAGTTCCATCTGTAGTTTACCTTACTTGTATGCGAGATGCTATGAACAAGCTCGGCGGTGACTCTAAGAAGATCAATCCACTGGTGAGTAATATCTATTTCATCTCTTTTTTTTAAATAAGGTTTTCATTATTTGGAAATAATGACCCATGAAGGCATATTTTGGAGCATTGTTAGTTATCTCATACTTTGAAAAATTGGTATTTGCAGGTGCCAGTAGACCTTGTGATTAACCATTGAGTTCAAAATGACAACTTTACCCTTTGAAAAATATAGTTATTTGATTCATACAACTTTGGTTATCTATTTTTTCTTTCTAGACTTATTTTTTTTTACTATTTGAAGAGATGGTTTTTTTGTGGTTTATTATGCTTATGGGTATTGTTTGTTTTGGTATAGCAAGGTACATTGTGAGGTCATTTGGAATCAGGCGTAATGAAAATATTGCATGCTATGTAACCGTTAGGGGTGACAAAGCAATTCAGCTACTGGAGAGCGGGTTGACGGTCAAAGAATACGGTCAAAGGTAATATCGATCTCAATCAAAAGCTTGCAGTTCAGCTTGGAAATAGGAGAAGGGCCTTATTGTGGTAAGATGCTTGGCTCTCAAGTGGCGCTCTGTTTGAATCCTTCCCGGGAATATATAAACTAGCAGCCCATAAAAAGGCGATCGTTAGCAAATGTTACGAGAACATTGGTGGTTCAATCATGTGGTTATCTATATCAATACTGCAAACTACTCTGTTCAGGTTAGTTGCCAATAACTTTGATTTTGTTTAATGTCTTTGAAACCTTATAGTTGTGCTTTCTTATTGTGTTTGAACGAACAAGGGCATGCTTTTGCTAATAATGATGCCATTTCTTTGATGGCATCTAATTGTATTTTTTTTGTCTACTTGCTTCATTATGTATCATTTAAATTTGCATCTCTTCATATGAATCATTTTCATTTGACCCGATTCACAAATATGTATTACTTTTCTTTGTTATCTTGATCTTATAGGTATACAAATTTTGGTTGGTTATGATTATATCATGGTATACCATAACTGATGCTTCTTAGTTATTAGTTTCTTTTAGTAAATCATTTTTTTTTCTCTTTTGTATTTTTTGTGTTTTTATGTATAGCTGTTTAACCAGTATTTTCATTTATCTATGAATAGGTTGTTTTAGGATGTATTGCTTGCATGTCGTTAGTTTAGATCTTATTGTGGTTAAGTGGTTGATATGTTACTATAATATGTTTTTATTTTTTTGTAAATTAGGTCGTATTCAATGGCAAGTATGATGTGTAAAAGAAGAAATGGGGTAGTGGAATATGGATGCCAAATCTCAGGCAAAAACAAAGGCAAATGAGAGGGTTTAGGCCAATGAAGCTACTCGAGGATAAATTAAACTATTCATCTTTATATCAATGTGTTATCTCCTTTTACAATTTGTTAGAGTTTTGTTTGTTTTAAACTATTGGGAGTTAAATTACTTGCTATTGTTATTTTTTATTATTGCGTAATTTTAATAAAGAAGAATCTATAGACAATTTCTTCTTGTGATACCAGAAAAAAAGATACATTCAGGTATATCATATACGATCAGGTATATCAATGTGTTATTTTTTTTATTATGAGTCATGATGTAAAGCCCTACTCATAAAAATGTAAACCTTTAACCACTGTTACATATAACTACTGCTACCTAAACACTGATACTATTACAATAGACAAAGTAAACAACTGTTTCTTCATTCCACTGCTCCATTCCAAGCAGGGCTTTGTTCTTTGGCAGCACTTGACTTAGGGCAGTAGATTAAATAGCAGCACTTTGTCTTCAGTTGTTGTACACAAGCAGTACTTAATGGACAACAGTTGTAGTATACAAACAGTGGAGGAGGGCCATGAGATCATTATATTTTCTAGCATTATAATGATCCATGGCAATATCTTTGTATTGCTCCCCCATCTAACAACCTAAACACCTTTAACCACTGTTACATGTTTTTAAACTATTGAGAGTTAAATTACTTGCTATTGTTATTTTTTATTATTGTGTAATTTTAATAAAGAAGCATCTATAGACAATTTCTTCTTGTGATACCAGAAAAAAAAAAGATACATTCAGGTATATCATATACGATCAGGTATATCAATGCTTTATTTTTTTATTATGATTCATGATGTAAAGCCCTACTCATAAAAAATGTAAACCTTTAACCACTGTTACATATAACTACTGCTACCTAAACACTGATATTATTACAATAGACAAAGTAAACAACTGTTTCTTCATTCCACTGCTTCATTCCAAGCAGGGCTTTGGTCTTTAGCAGCACTTGACTTAGGGCAGTAGATTAAATAGCAGCACTTTGTCTTCAGCAGTTGTTGTACACAAGCAGTACTTAATGGACAGCAGTTGTAGTATACAAACAGTGGATGAGGGCCATGAGATCATTATATTTTCTAGCATTATAATGATCCATGGCAATATCTTTGTGTTGTTCCCCCATCTAACAACCTAAAAACCTTTAACCACTGTTACATGTTTTTAAACTATTGGGAGTTAAATTACTTGCTATTGTTATTTTTTATTATTGCGTAATTTTAATAAAGAAGCATCTATAGACAGTTTCTTCTAGTTATACCAGAAAAAAAGATACATTCAGGTATATCATATACGATCAGGTATATCAATGTGTTATTTTTTTATTATGAGTCATGATGTAAAGCCCTACTCATAAAAAATGTAAACCTTTAACCACTGTTACATATAACTACTGCTACCTAAACACTGATACTATTACAATAGACAAAGTAAACAACTGTTTCTTCATTCCACTACTTCATTCTAAGCAGGGCTTTGGTCTTTAGCATCACTTGACTTAGGGCAGTAGATTAAATAGCAGCACTTTGTCTTCAGCAGTTGTTGTACACAAGCAGTACTTAATGGACAGCAGTTGTAGTATACAAACAGTGGATGAGGGCCATGAGATCATTATATTTTCTAGCATTATAATGATCCATGGCAATATCTTTGTGTTGCTCCCCCATCTAACAACCTAAAAACCTTTAACCACTGTTACATGTTTTTAAACTATTGGGAGTTAAATTACTTGCTATTGTTATTTTTTATTATTGCGTAATTTTAATAAAGAAGCATCTATAGACAATTTCTTCTTGTGATACCAGAAAAAAAAGATACATTCAGGTATATCATATACGATCAGGTATATCAATGTGTTATTTTTTTTATTATGAGTCATGATGTAAAGCCCTACTCATAAAAAATGTAAACCTTTAACCACTGTTACATATAACTACTGCTACCTAAACACTGATACTATTACAATAGACAAAGTAAACAACTGTTTCTTCATTCCACTGCTTCATTCCAAGCAGGGCTTTGGTCTTTAGCAGCACTTGACTTAGGGCAGTAGATTAAATAGCAGCACTTTGTCTTCAGCAGTTGTTGTACACAAGCAGTACTTAATGGATAGCAGTTGTAGTATACAAACAGTGGATAAGGGCCATGAGATCATTATATTTTCTAGCTTTATAATGATCCATGGCAATATCTTTGTGTTGCTCCCCCATCTAACAACCTAAAAACCTTTAACCACTGTTACATGTTTTTAAACTATTGGGAGTTAAATTACTTGCTATTGTTATTTTTTATTATTGCGTAATTTTAATAAAGAAGCATCTATAGACAATTTCTTCTTGTGATACCAGAAAAAAAAAAAGATACATTCAGGTATATCATATACGATCAGGTATATCAATGTGTTATTTTTTTATTATGAGTCATGATGTAAAGCCCTACTCATAAAAATTGTAAACCTTTAACCACTGTTACATATAACTACTGTTACCTAAACACTGATACTATTACAATAGACAAAGTAAACAACTGTTTCTTCATTCCACTGCTTCATTCCAAGCAGGGATTTGGTCTTTAGCATCACTTGACTTAGGGCAGTAGATTAAATAGCAGCACTTTGTCTTCAGCAGTTGTTGTACACAAGCAGTACTTAATGGACAACAGTTGTAGTATACAAACAGTGGATGAGGGCCATGAGATCATTATATTTTCTAGCATTATAATGATCCATGGCAATATCTTTGTGTTGCTCCCCCATCTAACAACCTAAAAACCTTTAAACACTGTTACATGTTTTTAAACTATTGGGAGTTATATTACTTGCTATTGTTATTTTTTATTATTGCGTAATTTTATTAAAGAATGAAATGAGTCAATTTTATACAGAAGATGATCCTTCAAAAATAAGATTTCCTTCTCTCATGGGCTTCAGACCTCCAGCAAATATAGATGAGTATCTAAAACTCAAAGCCAGGCAAGTTGATTTAAGAGCTAAACTTGAATGTAAAGATGAAGGTGACAAAGCTATTTCTGAAAGAATGCAATTCTACAATTCTAAAGTGAGACAAATGGAAGATTATGCAAGAGACCTGAGCAAAGAAATGTCTAATCTACCACCTGGAGCTGACCTACAAAAGGAAATGAGAAAGGATTATCTTGCATTCATCATGAAAGAAAAATTCTATCCAGCCAAAGAAGAACAATTCAGTGAATGGCCACTCATTGCCTTATAGCATGAGGTGAACAGAATTGAGAGGATAAAGAATGATCCATGTATGAAAAGGTCAGCACCAAACTGGAGTAAATATAAAAAGGCCATTGATGAGCTTACATTGGATTATAAACAAAAGAAGCAAGAATTGGTTGATGCAAAGGTAGGAACTGCCAAAGGCATAGCAAAATGGACAAAGCAGTATACAGATGAGGCTTATGAAAGGCTAAAAAAAAAGGAGAATGACAGATCCTAACTTACCAAAGAAGCCTGAAAACAAAAGTATTCATAAGCCAAAGAAGCAGGCTCATACTTCTGAACCACTGTTCACCTCAGAAGATACCTCTGTCATTGTGTTAAACCAAAAGAAGAGGAAACAGCTGACTGATGCAGAAGAAAAAGAACAAGAAGTTGTGTACTTTAAAGAAGCCATCAAGAATATGGCATTAGATGAAGATAACATCTGATGGCCTCATCCACTGTTTGTATACTACAACTGATGTCCATTAAGTACTGCTTGTGTACAACAACTGCTGAAGACAAAATGCAGCTATTTAATCTACTGCCCTAAGTCAAGTGCTGCTAAAGACCAAAGCCCTGCTTGGAATGAAGCAGTGGAATGAAGAAACAGTTGTTTACTTTGTCTATTGTAATAGTATCAGTTGTTTTCATTTGCGCTGCATTTAATCTCAATTCATATCTATTGATTTGCTCAATTTATACAAACAAACACAATCATGAGGGCCTCCGATCCTAACATCTTTACCTGTGTGTTTGTTATGCTTCTCTTGTATTGAACTGGTATATTGGCAACAAATAATGTTTCTTGCGTTAGTTATGCTTTTCTTATTTCTATAGTTAATCAGTCGACAAGTTTAATGTATACTTAACTAAAAAAGCAATTTGCGTCCCTGTGGTTTGTTTGAAACATCAACCTGAGCCCCTAAATTTATTTTTTCGTTTTTTGAGCCCCTGAGCTTATGAATTCATAACAATTTGAGTCCCTCCGTCAATGTGCCGTCTGTTTGACCGTTTGAACCGGTGGTATGAGTGAAATATCAACCTGAGCCCCTAAATTCTTTTCTTGCTTTTTTGTTAAGAAATCATTGATTTAATAATTTAAATTAATTCTTTTTAAATAAATCCAATCTAATAATTAAGTCTTTTTAAATAATTGCAATCTAATAATTAAAGGTATATTATATATAACAAATTATTAAAGCCTAAATTGTATATTAAATGTAAACTTTAAATACATACAATACAGAGACAAAACGTCATACCAACTTCGTAGACTTGACGGAACTTACAGACTCGATAACAAAAGACCGTAACATACAATACAGTGACAAAACGTCATACTACCACAACCAATTGTGGATCTTTACTGACGGGTGCACTTCGGAATGTAGCAGATATGAATGAATATAACCCCAGTGTAGCTAATTACATATCTGCCACTGGGGTTATATTCATTCATATGAATGAATATAACCCCAGTGTAGCTCTTCGATTTTCCTTGAAATTCCAGAGCTCGCTAATTACATATCTGTCACTGGGGTTGTATTCATTCATATGCAATTGATCGTTTTGATCAATCAGTTCCTTATATGCACCGCACCATCTTCTAGGAGGTTGTCAAGTCTTCTCGCCTTCGTACTTGGTGTTTTGCATATCTTTACATCCTCAGCCATTCTGTACAATATTTTCACAAAAGACATCACAAACAAACCTGAACAAAGCAAAACAAATCAACCCTCTGTTTTTTCAAACCAAAACAAACAAAACAAACAAACATAACAAAGCAGAACAAAAACAAAACAAACAAACAGAACAAAACAAAACAGAACAAAAACATCACAAACAAACCTCAAAAACTGAAACCAAAATACTCCAAATCAACCCATTCACAAAAAAACTGATTATCATCATCATCATCATTATGCGGCATTCAGATTATCATTATCAAAAACTGAAACCAAAATACCCAAATCAACCCTCTGTTTTTTCACAAAGAAGTGATTATCAACATCATCATGCGGCATTCAGATATCATTATGAAAAACTGAAACCAAAGTACCCAAATCCACCTTATGTTTTTTCACAAAAAACTGATTATCATCATCATCAACTCTTTTTTTTTTCACAAAAACATTTACAAAAAACTGATTATCATCATCATCATCATGTGGCATTCAGATTATCATTATCAAAAACTGTAACCAAAATACCCAAATCAACCCTCTGTTTTTTCATAAAAACATTCACAACAAACTGATTATCATCATCATCATGCGACATTCAGATTATCATTATTAAAAACTGAATCCAAAATACACAAATCAACCCTCTCTTTTTTCACAAAAACATTCACAAATAACTGATTATCATCATCATCAACCGGCATTCAGATTATCATTATCAAAAACTTAAACCAAAATACCAAAATCAACTCTCTGTTTTTTCACAAAAACATCACAAATATCAAAAACATATATAGATAACATGATGATACAAACCTCTGTTTTGAAGATGAAGATGTATGAAGATGATGAAGACGGATGAAGATGATGAAGATGGATGAAGATGATGATGATCGGTGTTGAGAGTTGAGAGAGAGATTTGGAGATTTTTTGAGAAGTGTGATGATGATGATCGGTGCATTTAATATATATTTGAGATTATGTGGATATTAAGGGATAAGGGTATTAAGGACATTTCATACATGTCTTTAACAAATCTAATCCATATTTGATAGAAGGGTTTTAACAGGCCTACAAAATCTAATCCATTAGTAAGGTTAATTGGATCAAATATAAGGGGCTTTATTTAACTGTTTAATAACATTTGGTTATTTGAATTAGGTTAGGCTTTAATTATTAGACAATATAAAATTAGGTCATGCTTTCATTTTAGACAAGAAATTTTGAGTTAGTTAGCTAATTTCTATATCAAACATGAACTAAATACAAACAATTTAAATGATGTATTATAATCTATTTCGGTGGTTATTAAAACTACCCGTGTGGTCACACATACTGTCTTCAACATTACTTTATAAAGATATAGAACTAAAGACCAAAATTTAAATGATATATTATAATCTGTTTTTTAGTATTTGATTTCGATCATTACTAAACCTACCCGTATGGTTACACGGGTCCTACACCTAGTATTTAATATGATGGATAAGTAGGAAAATAAGTTACACGTGTCAAAAAAAAAAGAATTATTTGTTTATTAGTGTAATTTGTCTAGCTTTTAAAACCCACCACGTGAAAAGATGCTGCAACCCACGATCGTTATTATACATCTTCTGATTAATATTTGTTTATATCCCACCAGATTTTAAAGGCTTCCTGTTCCCCTCTTGGAACTCTCCATCTTAATATTGTACGCTTGCAAATACATATAAACATATATGAATATCACATTGGCTGCTTAACAATTAGATCCACGAGTCTTAATAAAATCATAAATGGCTTCATTTTTTTTATTTTGTTGAAAACTGTATATTTTAATTTATTTTCTATTCTTTCAAAAAATCTTCCAAAATTAAATATATGGTCTAGTGGGACCAGAGCCTTCTATCTTTTATATAAAAATGCATGTAGTATTTTCCTCACTAGATCACCAATAACCAACAAAACTCAAAAATGTTGATCAATATTTTCTTTTTCATCTGTTTAATCATCCTCATCTTTCTAATCAAATCTCTCAGAAATTCCGTCTTAAACAATTTCAGATACGGTAGGGTTAACCCTCACAGTCAGGAAGATGACGTATGCATGTTGGATCTTCCGGCTATTCAATTCAAAGATCTACAGAATCACCGCCCTAGATCATCTATCGGGCCGATGTGCTTTATCTGCTCCAAATATTATGATAAGGATGATGTGGTTTGCCAGCTCAGTCAGTGCGGCGACATCTTCCACTCCAACTGTGTTGGCAAATTACTTAACAAGAAGCAAACTTCTTGTCCTTTCTGCCATACTCCATTCTTCTCCGGCCATATGCCGGTGCTGTGCAAACGATGACTTCAGAGTAGAACTTAGATCATGTGTAGTGGGGCTTGAAGTTCAAGTCCGTCGCTTAGCATTATCTGACACGTGCCGTCCTAGTCAGCAAAGGGACATAATGCCCCAAGAATGAGTACCCAATTATTATTATTTCTTTAGAAAATAAAACAAAAACAAACAATTATATTGGCCAAACCAAAATCATCCGGGCGTTTCTACAAACACGCCATTTGAAATTTTAGACGATTCACGCCCACGGGGCGGTGTACATGGCGTTTTGAGGCTTGAATGAAGTGGCAAGAACACGTCCGCTTCACATTACCATTTTAGATGGTATTAGTTGTACATTTTTTGAGATATGTGTAGCTTGTTTGTTCACTTGTTGATTATCCGTATTTGAATACATGTGGTAAATCATTTATCATCGTTCATGTGATACACATAACAATCAAATAGTGCATACTAAATAACACAAAAAGTTGTCCGAGTTCATTTGACCCCAGGGCCGGCCCAAGGGTAAGCCAAATGAGGCTTGGGCCACCAAAATTATAGGGCCTCCTCAATTTGATGAAACCATAATCCATTTATAAAAGATTTAGGGTGTGGGCTATCAATAGATTAAGGGTATTTTAGTAAACTACAAATAAAAGATTATATTATATAATAATAAAATATAACAAACCCATTATCTCTTCATTCTCTTCTACCCTCTCTGCACTCTCCTCTCTCAAGTCTCAACTCTACCCAGCCACCATCAGCCCCATCATCACCGTCGGCGACCGCCCACCACCATCAACCACCACCGTGAAATCAGAACAACCACCTATCTTTTCTCTCTATATACCAATCACACTATTCTTCTTGAAATCAATCCCACGCTGCCCTAACATCTCGATCGAATCATTAGCAAAGATATCTTCATTGACATTAAACATGCGAAAATTAAACTGCCAAATGCATGGCTTATCAGTCCCATAAGTGGGTAAATTCCCATCTTCATCAGAAAAAGTAAGACCCAATTGAATCGATTTCAACATATCCTTCAAAGTCACATAATTATAATCATTAATATTCTTAAACTGTGCCAATGGACGACTCACTTTTCAGAACATCAGACATCTTAAAGATTCAATTTTTCTTAATGGATATTTCACCTTTTCGCTAAAACTGAACCAGATCTGCAATAATTCAACAAACCCACAAAAAAAAAATCAATCTTTAACAAAACCCACAAAGGAAAACACAAAAAGATTCAATCTTTATCATCATATTGAACAAATCTTGAAGATCAAGAACAGGGGTGATTAAAAATCTTTAGAAGAATAATAAAAATCTTACCTTTTTGGAACAGGGTGAGATCCGAGGGTGTAATCAAACAGATCTTGAAGCTCTGAATCAAATTCGGTGTGAAATTGTTTGTTTGTTTGAAGATTTGAGATTTTTAGGGTTTGATTTGGGTCAACGGATTTGAACATAGAGGGGTCTAGATTATAGGGAAGATGGGTGGGGAGTAGAAGCTCCTTAAATAAACTGGAGGATGGTGGTGGACTGGTGATGATGGCAGGTGGCGGCGGTAGGATGGTGGTGGTGTCCGATTAGAAGATGGAGAAAATCAGGGATGGTGATTGTTGGCAGCTGTACTAATAGATAAAGATATATTTGATATTTTATATTAACAAATTACTTATATATAATTAAATCATTATTTATTAAATTACTATAATACCCTTATCTTTAACATACATTTTAGACAGAGTTAGGGGCGGGGAGTGAAATGGAGAAATGCTTCATAGATCAGGGAGTAAACTGGCTATTTTTAAAGGTTTGGGGCAAAACCGTTAAAGTGACCAAACCACATGAAGCAAAACGGAAGTTTACTCTATTTTATTTTTGATGCAACGTACTACCTACTTTTGTTGTATGGTGGCGAAATATTATTAAACTATTTGATAAAATAATCTAAATGGTTAACTTTTGGCAAAATAATATTAAAACAACTAACTTATATTCCCGTGTATACATGGTTGAATAATAAAAAATAATTTATTTGTAAATAAGACAAACAAAGTACATGATAATTTCAACCTATATAAAGAAGCAACATGGTTTGGCTTCCATGACTTGTAACATGTGCTTTGGGTGTTCTTAAAAAAAACACACTTCTTGTGCAGATGTATGTTGTACTTGGGTGTACAAGTGCTTCTTCATCATCTTATACGCGTGTGAGTTGTGACCCTGGTTTCTTTCTTTCCCACAAAATCAACACATCCCCCAAATTATTTCTTTGTCTCAAAACCAAAAACTTCTCACAAAATCTGCCAGAGAAAGAGGTTACGGTGCAGAGGAGAGAGAGAGATTGAGGCGGTGGCGGAGGTGGTGGCGGAGACACGCCGGCCTTCTTCCTCAGCTTGCTAGAGTTCTGCTACTGCGTTCATACCCCCTATTATTCGACAGTTATTACATTAACATGTTCTCCTGTTTTAAAACAGTAGGTGGTCCGCGGTGGTTCACGGTGGAGCTTAGGTTTCCACCAATCGTCTCTCTTGGCGGCGGCTCTGGCATTGTTTGCCACATTAGCGGTGATGTTGCCGGAATTAGTCGCCGGTAAACGGTACATCGTGGGAGGAAACATGGGCTGGACCACCAATTACAACTACACTCTTTGGGCCGCAAACCAAACATTCTACCGTGGTGACTGGCTCTGTAAGTGTTTCTCTCAGATCTACTATCATTGTTCTGTAATTGTTGTTGTTGTGTATGTAGAGGTGTGTTTCTGTTAATTTGAAGCTAGATCTTCGGTCATAGATGTTTGATTTTTTCATTTTCCTGTTAACTATGATTTTAGTTAGGGTTGTTATAATTTGCTAATTTGAGTGGAATGTTGAATATTATTAACTTTGTGGTTTATGAATGAATTACTCGAGATCTGCAATTGGAAATTGTAGATCTTAGTTACTTGCTATAACAACAATATTGGTAGGGTTTGAATTTGAAAGAAGACGAATAAGTCCCAAATTTATCTTACATGCTTCATTGTAATTTTTTAGGAAGTCCTACGAGACAGAAGCAGAGTACATGAGATGGTTCGGCTATTTGATTCAGTAGTTCGTGTCATAGATGGATATGCTACAGAGCGTGTCTCAATGAGAGTAATTTGTTCAAAAATCTTTTTCTTTATACAAAAATATAATCTCCACTAATAAGACCTTCATAGCTGCCCTCAGTTTAGTTATGGTAACCGTATATATATTCTTTCTACTTTTGAACAGGTTGATTTAGAGTGTTCAGGTGGACGGCAAACAATTGGCGTTTTAAGTCATAAAAGACTCTCTATGTAAGTCATATTTTTCCTAGACTTAATATAGAAGAATAAATGGCCTATTCTTTGAGAATTCATTAAAAGACTGGTATTGTATTTTGCATGAATGCTTTTCAGATCAGTTGGTTATTCAACAGCTACATTTGCTCTTGCTGTTCTTGAGGGCAATACACAACCGGGCGTATGGTTTCCATAAGAGGTACGCACTACAGGCACATTAACAAATGCATAATCATTTGTACACCACTATAAATGTTATTAGATAGCGTTTATAATTTGTTTGTGTACATTGTGCCTTAATTTGTTAGGCCTCACCCCCGCGTTGCGGCGAGGGCCTAAAACTATGCCAAATAACATCAATGCCACACCGCTGGAAGCGACCACCACGCTGTGATGTCTTAAGTCACAAAATTTAGAACCAAGCATAGAGCGCAAAATTTGCGGAAAATGAAAACTATAAAGGACCAAAGTTGAAAGTAAAAAAAGTTTTGAGGATAGATTGTAAAAGATAAAAAGTTTTGGGTTAAAAGTAAAAAACAAATAGTTTTTCATTTTCCGCAAATTTTGCGCTCTATGCTTGGTTCTAAATTTTGTGACTTAACACATCACAGCGTGCGTCTTTGGCTTAACATTTTTATTTTTCGTTCTAAATTTTGCTACGTCGAAATATGTGTTCTCATATGGTTAATGCATCATATAACGTTTGGACTAATCCATTCAATATTTACGATGTACCCGCGCCGCAACGCAGGCGGGTCTTAACCCTAGTTATTCTACAAATTTGTAATCTTTAACTCATGATAATTAATACCTAACCCATTTGTAAAGTGTTTGTCACAGTCATCAATTCTTTAGGAAACTTTTTAATTATTTTACACTGTTAGCCAATCAAGTAACGAAGTAATGAAATGATTTTCATTAAATACATCAGAGAATCTATATCTCTAATAAAGCAAACCATTGGGGGACACATGTCACCCAATGGAGCAAGCCACCTAAGCATCCACATAAGCAATGATGTGGCAAAAGTCTAATAATGTGACAAGTGGCATATCTCTCAGATAGGGATTCAATTGTACGCGGGATCCGTTTGAGTTCGGGTCATCCTATACCGTGAATTCGGATCTATATAAAAGACACTATCACAATTATTCTATAAACCCTAGCCACCTCTCCTGCATCGCTCAATTGGAGAAGCCGTCTCTTCTCACCGATTCGTCAGCTGATGATGGTGGTGTTTAGGGTTGGAGAAACGACGATGGTGGTGAGCAGTGGTAAGTGTTTATTCATCAGGTATTTTATTATTTGATTTTTTTAGATCGGAGAAATAGTTAGGGTTCTTCTACTTTAGATTCATGTTTTTTTTGAATCGTTGTTTCGATTTTGTTTTTTTTTTTTATAAATCAAAAGCCCTAATTTTTGCCGGTTGTGTATTGTTCGTGTTGAATTGGTTTTGTCTCAGCGATCTAGAAATTTGGTGTTCTTGAAACCACCCATTGATGATTGCTTTTAGGGTTTTGATTTCTTGGTTTTCTATTTCTTTTGAAGTATACACGGATCTGATTTCTTGTATAGGGATGAATCTGGATTCGGGGGAGTTACTTGCTGGTAAACATGTTTAAGGCTTAATTTGATGTTAATTATATGATTATTTGTGATTTATGATAGATGTTATTTGTGGTGTTATTATTGTTTGTATACATATGGTCCTCCACCGTAACGCCGTCGTCATCACCATCCACTTCAAACCCTCTGTTTATTATGGGTAAATCACTAATCATTGTTGATTTGTTATTGGAATACGCTTAACCAAAATCGTAATTTCTTTCTTAGTTTTTTTATTTATTTTGTTTAAACAAGATGCTTATTCTTTAAAGTTGCTTCATAATTATTATTTGCAGTGGAGGTTTGCAAATGCTCAAGCACAAGTCTATATGAATGCTCAGACAACACAAATGGTGGTTTGTTAATGCTTATTGTTTTTGTAAATAACTATTTGTGGTTACATTATGGGCTTGTGTTATATAGGAACCATAAAGGACTTATCTGATTGCATTGTGAATACTGGAAAAGTGTTCTAAATGACATTCTAATTACTGTTTGTTTAATCTATGTGGAGTCAATTGTTTTCTCTTGGAGATGATATATCTTATATGTTTGGACATGTATTGGGTTTGGCCTCAGATTTCAACGTCCAACATTCTACTTGGAGTAAGTGACAGGCTCCTCAAACGCCTTACGCAATTCAGAGATCATCGTTACTGGTCCAAGTTCTAACCAATCTCCCATGTTGTTACCCCGAAGGTAAATAATCTAGCCGATTCTCACATATTCATGTTTGTTAATGCTTATTAATTTACACTTGTGATTGGAAGTACCATGTCACAGGGTAACATGTCACAGCGAGTAATATTTATGTCACAGGGTAACATTGGTTTGACTTCTTAAAATATGTATCTTATTCTATATTGATCTTCATGAAAGATAACTATTTTAGTGAAAAGATGACAAGAAATTATAAAACCATAAAATACAATTTTGAATTTAGAAAGTGTTATTATGTTTAACTTTGAAAGTCATGTTACATGTTTTGACTTTTTATTTCAAAATTTGAAATTTAAATTAGTTATGGATACTTATCAAAATTTTGGAAATTGTAACTTATTTCCAAATATACCGAGACAACTTATTTTAAATTTGTTATTGCTTTTGAATTCCATGTCAATTTCCATTCTCACCATTTGAAAAGATATAGGTCATCTACTTTTCTTTTTAGGGAGATGATTCAGGAAAGTAACAAGGCACTGAAGGAGCTATAAAGAGGTATGTTATTTAATCTTTTGTTTATTATTATTCAATAAAATCGTGTTATTGTTCACTGGTTTCGTTGTTGTCGATGTGTGATTTATGTCTTTTTTTTCTGAAATGTATTTTGACAGGGGGAACTTCTATGACTTTACCTCGCTTGGTAGGTCTTCATACAAAAAAAAATTAATGGTTTTGTGTTGTCTTTACATCTAATTATGAAGTTGTTGTTTGAAACATTACTGATCAATAAGCCTTTTTCAATGTTTAGAAACTTTTTTTAGTTGTGTTACAATATTTTTTAAATGCTTATGATGGTTTTTTATACGTAGAGCTTCATAAGAAAGAAACATGTGAGGCTGTGACCATCATTGAGACATTGGACGATCCAATGGTAGTCGTCGGTATGCTGGCCTATGTCAAGACGCCACATGGGCTTTGAACTTTGAACACTATTTGGCCCAGCATCTAAGCGAAAATGTGAAGAGGAGCAAAGATGTGAAGAGGATACTTTACAAGAACCGGTGCAATTCCAAGAAGAAGGCGTTCACTAAACATTGGAAGAAGTTTGAATCCGATGAGGGAGAGAAGGATATTCAATCCCAGCTGGAGAAAATGAAGAAAAATGCAACCGTTATCAGGGTCCAGGTTCACACTCAGGTAAAAATCTTTGTATTTATAATCTGAAACATTTTTTGTAACATGTTTTATTAGTTATTACATATTTTTATCAGATTTTTTTTATTCAATTGAGAATAATCATATTCTAATAAAAGTTAACTCTTTTGAAACTATTTTTAGTTTTCAAATTAAGAAACAATATCCATTTGTATAACCCATTGTCTTCAGCTTCTGATCTGATTAATGCACCTTCTCCTTTTGTGAGTTTGCCTGAGTTTTCGCATGTGGGTTGGGGTCGTTGGTTAACTTTACGCGATCTTCAAATTGGAATAAATCGGTTTTCAAAAGAGAATGCTATTGCAGAGAGTGGAGACGGAGTTGTATATCATGGGAGATTGGTAATTTGAAATCTAGTGGCAGTGAAGAAACTTCTTAATAATCTGTGCGTTTTTTTAACTTTAGTTGCACATGCACGAAGCATGTCTTCCAACGTTTGAATAGTACGCTCACTCTGACCGTCTGTCTGTGGATGGTAAGCCGTACTAAAGTTCAAACGTGTGCCCAAAGATTGTTGGAAGCTTTTCCAAAAATGTGATGTGTATCTAGTATCTCGGTCAGAGATAATAGACACAGGTATGCCATGTAAAGCTACAATCTTATCCACGTACAGTTGGGCTAACATATCGGAGCTGTAAGTCTCCTTGATGGGTAGGAAATGTGCTGACTTAGTCAGTCGGTCAACTATCACCCAGATGGTGTCATTTCCTTTCCTTGTCTTGGGTAACTTGGTGATAAAATCCATAGTTACCATTTCCCACTTCCAAGTAGGAAGTTCAGGCTGTTGTAGCAAACCTGACGGCTTTTGATGTTCTGCTTTGACTTGTGCACAGGTCAAACATTTAGCTACATAGGTAGCTACAGACTTCTTCAAGCCTATCCACCAATAGTTTGCCCTTAGATCCTGGTACATTTTATCAGCTCCAGGATGAACGGAGTATTTAGAGCTATGGGCTTCTTGGAGGATAACATCTCGGAGTCCTCCATAAATTGGAACCCATATCCGTCCATTCAATCTAAGAATTCCATCCTTACTAAGAGATAACTGCTCCTCAGTTACTCCTAGCTTTTCGTTAGGATAGTTAGCTTCCAACACAGCTTCCTTCTGTGCTGCTAACAACCTTTCAATCAAATTATTCTTTGTTTCCATGCGCTTGGCATTGATTCGGATGGGTTTCACCTTCTCCTTCCGACTCAAGGCATCGGCGAGGCTTTAAGGTTTAGAGTTATATTTATCTATATATTTTAATGTTGAATACATTGAAGAATAAGCATTCAGTTTATCTACATGTCTCTTTGGTTTTTCTTACGTTATCAGCACTTATGCTCTTGTTTTTTTATCTTGATAAAGATGTTATTGGAAAAACCTTTTGATCTTTATTTCAAAAACAACTTTCTTTATCTTGATCAGAATACAACCGTCAGCGCATATCACAAACCCATTTGTTCGTCCTGTCAGTTTTTCATATTTCGATTGTGGGATTATCATTTAGCAAAAGCCAAACAATCACTGATGGAACAAATCTCATAAACAACCATGTTTCTCCCAAGTCTCGGATGATTCTCTTTTGTATCAATTGGATCCAAAGAAGAAATTATGAAAACCACAACACTTTCAAATTATACGTGTTACTTAATACTACGGTGGACTTTAAAAAAAAAAAAAACTTAATACTATGTTGGCATGTATCAATGCCTATGAAATCAAGTTAGATCATTATATTAAGAG